>JAMQGT020013170.1:0-229696 GCA_024447675.2 Pterophyllum scalare | reverse complement strand
TAAAACCCGATTTTGAGCTGTTAATCCATGTGTTTCCACAAGGTGGCACTGCGACTGGCATTCAATAATGTCCTGTGGATGACTTCAGGGGTGGGTCATTATCACACTTGTGAAGTTTGGTGCAGATTGGATGTGTCATTGGAATCCTGTTTCCACTAGGTGGCGCTGCAACTGTCAGTCAATAATGTCATGTGGATGTGTGCAGGGATGAGGCCATTATCACACTTGTGAAGTTTGATGCAGATTGGATGTGTCATTGGAAATGTGTTTCCACTAGGTGGCGCTGCGACTGTCAGTCAATAATGTCATATGGATGTGTGCACGGGTGGGTCATTATCACACTTGTGAAGTTTGGTTCAGATTGGACTACTGAGTGTTTGAATTAGAGCATATTACTTGTTCCACTAGGGGCGCTAGAGTGCCATTCAATAATGTCACTATGGATGTGTTTCAGGGGTGGGTCCTTATCACACTTGTGAAGTTTCGATGCAGATTCGGCAATGCATCTACTTGCGACAACCTCCGTGTTCCACTAGGTGGCGCTGCGACTGTCATTCAATAATGTCATATGGATGTGTGCAGGGGTGAGGTCATTATCACACTTGTGAAGTTTGGTTCAGATTGGACAATGACTGTTTAAATTAGAGCATTTTACTTGTTTCCACTAGGTGGCGCTGTGACTGTCAGTCAATAATGTCATATGGATGTGTGCAGGGGTGGGTCCTTATCATGCTTGTGAAGTTTGGTTCAGATTGAACAATGACTGTTTAAATTAGAGCATGTTACTTGTTCCAGTAGGTGGCGCTGCGACTGTCAGTCAATAATGTCATATGGATGTGTGTAGGGGTGGGTCCTTATCACACTTGTGAAGTTTGAGGCCAATCGGACAAAGTATATGGGAATGAGAGGCAATCGAAATGTCACGGCGAAGGATCGAAGCTCGCCATGGCGCCAGGGCCACGCCCCTCTGCAAAGGAACATCATCATGTGCCTTAGTGGGAATCTTTGTGATCAATGTACAGCTCAAAACACCTGAAAAAAGTGTGTCACACAGAAATGTTAGGTTTTCCATTGAAAACCAATGGGGAACTGGGGGTGTGGTCACGGGGCGGCGTGCAAAATGAGGCATGGGTCTGATTGACTTTTTTGATCAGGGTCATATACAGAATGTGGAAACCAAATTTCATAATTCTACGAGTAACTAAAATTTTGAAGCTCCATGTAAATTTTATTTTGATTATGTAGGGGGCGCTATTGCAGGATTTGCCATTGTTTCTCCATTTATGGATTCATGGTGGGACCCTACATAAGTTATTAAAGTTTGGTAGAAATCTGGCAAAGCATGCACGAGTGATGACAGAAAAGGTGAGTGTAATTTAGGCCAAAACGAAGGCCAAGTTCAGCGCCCCCTAACGACCAAACCATTGATTTTTGATGAAAACCCTGAATAACTTTTGATGGCCTACTGGTCTAGATTATGCTGAGCGATTTTGGTGTCTGTAGGTGTAACGCCCTAAGAGGAGATGTCTCAAATACGAGGTGTGCATCATCGCCAAATTGGCAGAGGGCAAAGTTCAGGCCACGGTGGCTGACTTCCTGTTTGCTGTGTGGGGGTGCTCCAAGAGGATTTTTTGCTTGTCCTGACATGATCTATGTGTGACGCCAATTTCGTGGTTCTACGACAAAGTTGATCGTGGCCTCTCCCATAGAGGGCCGAAAAATGAATTTTCCGGGGGGCGCCGTGGAGCCCCCTTTTAGAGTTGGTTCTTGATGACATTAAAAAAAATCAATTTTTCGCCAGACCTGACCTCTGTAGCGAAAATGGTGAGTTTTCGTATATGTTCAGGGGGTCAAATTTGAGGGGATAGACGGAGAAAGAAAAAGAAGAAGAAGAAAAAATAATGACAAATTCTAACGATTCCAATAATGCGCTTTTCCAGTGACCCGCATATATACATTTTCGGAAACGTCTCGACATGCCGCACGTCCCTATGAGGTCCGGGGCCACTTTTGACCGCGTCCCATGTGACTCCGCCCATTTTTGCTCATTCGCCCCTAGCGATTACAATAGGCTCCTCGCCGACCCTTCGGTTGGCTCGGGCCTAATTACTATTTTTCAACCTTTTTTGATAGGTATATCATTTAAGAGTATGGATGTTGTGTAGACTTGATTGAGGTAAGGCTATTGACCATATAATTTCTTTGTCTTTTATTTTGTCTCTCTAGCTGAAGAGTACCATGCAGCACATAAACCTCAAGATCAGCCATGACACCAAAGAGTAAGTCCTCCTTACTGACCCACAGCAGATGTAAAGTGACTACTTTGTTCTTTGGTGGCACTCATTGACACTTCAGCTGAAATGTCTCCAGTTAGTCTGATATTATTGACCTGGAACAAAGATAGAGTGTAGGTACTATAATTACTGTAGGCTTTTTCTTTTCTTTTTCTTTTTAATTTTCTTATTTTTTGGTTGCCTTTTGACTTTTGTAGTCAGAATTTTTCAATTTACAATTCTTGAAAATTCTCTTTTTAGCTTTTAGAGGTGAATGAATGTGGAAATTAGAGCTCCCTTGAGGCAGTTAGCTTGCACTTCCAGGAACTTCACCCGAACTAAAGATCTGTCTCCTGTAGCTGTTTTCACTAATTGCCTACTCAGACTTTGAAATATCTTTGCATTTGTCATAAAGTAGAAAATGGCATCAGAGGTTTTGGCAGCCTCTTTGAAAGCACAATTTAAAAGCGCATTGTCTGTTTCAGTTCTACGTAAAACTGAGATTGAAATGAGCTGAAAAATAAGTTTGGGGCACTTTCCATAAAGCCTTATTTATAGATCAGTAATATAATGAAAATCATATATCTGGCCCAATGCCTTATTAAGTAGAAGAAAATAGGATTGTGCAATGAGAAAAGGCCAGTCAAGATAGGAGTATCAGAGAAATGGTGAAAATATATTTTTCATTTATTTATTTAATAATAAGAGGCACTTTCTACGGTTGTGTACAAAAGTCTTGAGCTAAACCTAATTTCTTTACATTTTTCTTGGAAAACAGGAAATAAGAACAGCGATTTATTGTAACATGTTCAGTAGTCTTCAGAATTGTTCTCCAGGCTTTTTGGAGGACATTCAATGCTTAATTTGGATTTTGTTTGCCTTTTGTTCTGTTTCCTGTCAAGATGATCCCACACTGCTTCAATAGGGTTGAATCCAGTCAATCCATGACTGATAGTATTCCATTCACGTGCTCTTCTACTGTATTGGCAGCTTGTTTGGAATTATTGTCATGCTGAAAACGGCAACTTTACCAGTCAGAAACTTTCCAGATGGTATGGCATGGTGGATCAAAATTTGATGATACTTTTCAATGTTCATAATTCCATACATTTTTGACAAGATCCCCAACACCACTGGCTGAAATGCAGCCCCAAACTATGACAGGAACCCTATTGTGTTCTATAAATGGCTGGAGACCCTTACTGTTGTACCTCTCTCCTGCTCTGTACATATTGTTGAAAGTTTGAACCAAAAATTTACGATTTGGGCTCATCACTCCGTAAGACATATCCAGGTCAGTCTGACCTTAGAAAAAAAAATTATTCTGAAAATGGTCATGTAGAAGGGCTAGACTGAAAAAGCAGCCAATGTCCAGAGAAAGTCTGGAGAACTATTGTTCAATACCACTTGGCTCCTTGTAAGAAAAATATAAAGAAATGAGGGGTGACTTCAAACTTTTGCACAGTACTGTAGATTAAAGTTTGTGTGACACAGCTTCTTGGGTACAATTTCAATGCTTTGCTGACTTAATAGTGCATAAATGTACATTTGCTTTACTCCGTTGCAGCCATGCTTGACAAACACATAGAAGCTACATCTAATATAGATGAATTAACCGAGAGAAGTTGAGATATAACATGCAAGTAGATTAAACACCTTTCAAGCCAAATGATTACTGCATGTCTTTTAGACATATACAAAACTGCAAAGAGTTAAAAATGTGAGAGGATGGAGAAAAGAGACAGGTGAGCAGAGAGCAAAAGGAGAAAGAATGAGGTGGAGAGATGGAGTCAAGAAATGGCAGAGTGAGCGCACTGGAGACACAAATGGCAAAGACTGACAGCCATCCTCATCAGTCTGACATCTACAGTACACCACAGATCCAGCCCTTTGAATATCAAAGCGGGGCAAGGGTTAGAGGAAGTCAGAGGGAGAAAAGAGTTCAGTCCGAAACTTGAGATTTGCTGTCAGCGAAAACAAGCTGACATTCTGAGCCAGACACAATCAGTATGATTTTCTTTGGCCTATCCCGCCTCACACACACATACAGAACCACACACACACTTACATGATATAATTAAAGTAAAATCATCCAACTATATAGTTTTTAAAAAGGCACAGTGGTTAAGGAGTAATGATGGCCCCCAAGACTTGTGCATGCGTACATGTATGAAGGGGGAAAGAAAGTTTCTTTCTATGCATTGACAGCCAAGCGTGCTTGCAAACACATTTCCAGGAATTTTGATTTTGCTCAGCTTAAGACCAGAACAACAGAACTAAAAGCACTTAATAATAGTCTAACATTTCCAAGCCAAAAAAATTGGACAGAAGGAACACAAAACTGACAGACAGTCATGGTGTTTGCCTGTGTGTTTGATTTAGCTTTGGCTCAGGCTGTCTCTGCTCTTTCTGCATTCCCATCAGAAGAGCGTTCTGGTCTGTGGCAGCCCAGGGGATTTGAATGGTCCAGGCACAGGGTAATGGGAACACAGGGGATGCAGATTGGCAGGATGTTTTTTAACCACCAATTTCATCATCAGAAGCACAAGCATTGCATTTATATTACTTTTGTAAGCATGGAACAAGGCTGTCCCCTGGAGATCACATAGCACAAAATAAATATTGATGTTGAAATCCATCCACCTAGCAGGGCTTTTTTTCACAATGTGACTTTTTATAGCACAATTGTGACTAATGTTAATGATGCATTCATTAGCAATGTCATTAATTTCATGTGTGCTTTTCCTCCTACATTGATTTTATTAGCTACCATAAATTGTCCACAATGAAATAAAGTCTGTGAAACTTCTCAGGATCATTTAACCTATATAAATATGGAAAACTGCAGACAGTGAAATAAAATAATTTCATAAGTTCTAATCTTTGCATGTCTGGCAAAAGATTAAATGGGCATTTTCTGTGGTAAGGCTTGTGTTCATAATGTTCATATTGGGTGATTATGTTTATAACTTTGGATATAATAGTAGTTCAGTTTAGCTCAAAGACTGCTAGCTACGACAGTTTACTAATAAAGATGTTGTATCTGTTTTGTTTAATGTGTACAAAACAAAGTTGTGCAATACATATTGTTGATTATATGTACAAATATAACCCAGCCTTCATTTGAAAGCACACCAAGGTGAATTTTCTGTATTACAGCAGGTGTTTATCTGTTGTTCAGTATAGATGTGGATAGAGTTTGTCAGACAGTAACCAACTTTACATACGTGTAGTTAAGATCAAAATAGTCCAACATGAGTCATGAATTCTAATGTAATAATGTAGTAATGACTACTGAGTATTCTTAGATCAGATTGTCAGCTTGTTGATAGGCATTATGGCTGCCTCATCTTTCGCCTTCTGATCTAACAGTTTTCTAAAAGTCCATAATCGTAAGTACAAGCTGCCATTCTAGTGTTCAGTGACTCCCCCTAAAAATTAAACAGCCATATTAAATTAATTTTGGTGAACTGCCCCTTAATGGTTGTCTCATTGAACAGCACTGTACTATTTTTAGCACAGCTGTAATTTTTAGTCTCCCTCTGACCACTTGTTGGTTCTTCTTCAGTGTGCCAACTCAAAATCCGTTTACATTAATTTTACTTTGGGGACAAGGACAAGGTATGACAGTTATGGTTGGTGGTGAACAGAGACTTTGTGGCCAAAAAACTCCTGCCTTTACAATGCATTGTGTGAAATATACAGTGGGAGGAATAATTATTTGATCCCCCCACTGTATTTTTAAGTTTGCTCACTTCCAAAGAAACGAACAGTCTCTCATTTTTATGGTAGTTTCCTTTTAATGGAAGGATACAGAATATCAAACCACAGATTTAGGGGAAAAAACACATTACATAAAAGTTATAAATCGATTCGTATATCATTCAGTGAAGTTGGAATACAACTCAACCAAAATTCTGACTTCTACATGCCCATGTGGCACACAGATTACAATCAATCAATCAATCAGTTAATTAATTACAGATACTCCTGATCTCAACTTGTTATGTGCATAAAGCACACTTGTCCATAGAATCAGTTTATTCCATTCCAACCTCTCCATCACCATGGGCAAGACCAAAGAGCTGTCAAAGGACATCAAGGACAGTATTGTAAACCTGCACAAAGCTGGAATGGACTACAACACCATCAGCAAGAAGCGTGATGAGAAGGTGACAACTGTTGGTGTGATTATTTGAAAAAATGGAAGAAATATAAAATGGCCATCAATCACCCTCGGTCTGGAGCTCCATGCAAGATTTTCCCTCACAGGGTGAGGGTTATCCGAGAAAGGTGTTTGATCATTCTAAAACTACACGGGAGGAGCTTCTTAATAATCCGAAGGCAGTTGGTACCACAGTCACCAAGAACACCATCAGTAGCACACTATACTGTAATGGATTGAAATCTTGTAGCGACTGCACGGTCCCCCTCTCAAGAAGGCACATATACAGGTCCATCTTAAGTTTCCCAGTTAATACGAAATGATTCAAAGAAGGTTTAGGAAAAGTGCTGTGGTCAGACGAAACCAAAATCAAGCTCTTTGGCATCAGTTTGGCCTGCCATGTTTGGAGGAAGAGAAATGCAGAGTGTGACTCAAAGAACACCATCTCTACAGTCAAGCACAGAGGTTGAAACATTATGCTTTGGACCTGTTTTTCTACTAAGGGTACAGGATGACATAACTGCATTGAGGGGCCATGAACTGTTAAAAAACTTGGATGAGAACCTCAGCCAGAACACTGAAGATGGGTTGTGGGATCATCTTCCAGCATGACAATGACCCAAAACATACTGCAAAGCCAACAAAGGAATGGCTAAATAAAATCTGTAGAGGCAGTTGAAGCTTGGAGTTGCCAAGCAGCAGCCAAACCTAAAGGATTTAGAGAGTTTCTGTAGCGAGGAGTGGGTCAAAATCCCTCCTGAGATGTGTGCAAACCTGGTGACCAACTACAGGAAATGCTTGTGCTTGTCAACCAGAGTTTTTCCACCAAGTACTAGGTCATGTTTCAGACTTGAAAATATATAAGATATTATATGTCTGTACTTTGTTCTGTGTCCTTTCTCAGGAGGCCAGATACCGTTAAACAGAAGAATGCTTTTCCACCAAATTTCATCCACTCTCTGGACTCCACACACATGATGCTGACAGCTCTCCACTGCTATAGGTACTGTGTCATATACAACTTAGCTATCTCAAAAACCTGAAATAAGAGATTCTTTGGACCTTCTGTTGGCTTTACAGGGCCATTTTTTTTATAGAGGCAGTCAAAATATGTTTAAGATATTGACACTATTTTGTATTTGCATGATCCCAAATTGGTTTTGAAAAAGTATAGTCTCATATTAAATCCATTCATCACCTCAAATAGGCATTTTGTTAATTCGTCCGCTCTTCATTACACCAACACTGGCTTTGAATGAATAATTGCTGTTGACTTGTTGGCTTTGTCTATTTCTTTGTAATACAGTTTTGTGCACCTACCTCTTATTGCCTACTCTTTTTTCTTCTTCTTCTTCTTCTTTTTCTATGACCTAATTGCTGCACATGGCCTCTCGTAATGCCTTCATTTCCTCTCTTCTCATCCCCTCTCAGTGCTGGTCTGACTTTTGTCTCAGTTCACGACTGTTTCTGGACCCACGCTCTCACTGTGGACACCATGAACAAGGTAACACATTAAAGTACTCTGTTCTTTGCTCCCACCTGTGCAGGTTACTTCACCATTTCTCCTTCATCTCAGTTCTGCTCACAGCTGTTTCCAGTTTGTTTTGATTGTGCATTTTCAGGGTTCAGTGACACAAGATGTAACTAAGCAATGATTTTGTGTTTCTGAAAGCCGAGCTTTGTTTAGCACTTCTACAGCCGAAAAAATAAAAATAAAAATATTGTGTTGTATCTGTGACTAGTGCTTCTGTTCTGAGAGAGAAGGTTAGTGATGCCAGTAAAACAAACGTAATATTGTCACTGCTTTGTACATGTACAGGCTGCAGGTAGCACCAGCAGACAGAGCCTGATGTGCTGAATAAATGACTGCCTGGCCCTGCCAGCTGAAACACGCTTGTCAAGCCCAGACTGAGACACAGCATAGAATAAAATGGATCAAATTACCATAAGGCCCCAATTTTCTGTAGATGTAGCTTCAGAGCAGTCACAGTTTTATGTCTTCACCCAATCTCAGAGGAGTTAGAACCAATGAAGCAGTTCTCTCTCACTACATTTATTCTCTCGCATATTCTCCATCTCAGTGTGAGAGTGTACGCCTTCCTCATTACACAGGTAATTGAACACAGTGGTAGACGAGAGGTATTAAATATCTTGGTCAACACCTAAGCACACGAAGAAGATCCTTGGTTTAATAACAGCTGATTCTTCCTACGTCTGCCAATTTTTCTGTACTGCACATCTTATTACAAGGGCATGGATCCTATCAGTACTGGGTGAAGGGTGGGGGTACACCTCTGAGTCACTGTGGTGCACCCGCAAATAAGAATAATTAAAAGTTTGGGGAAACGAACTTAAACAACATAATTCATAAAGGTAAAAGAAGCTTCAATTATAGCTCATCTGATACGTTCAGAGATGGGAACTTTAAAAAGGTGGTGTGGGTTTTTTTTAGCAAGAAGAGGTGAGGAAGAAGTGCCTGTCTAATATATGTAAGTATATGTTACTGTATATTTGTAGTACTGTGCAAAGGTCTTGAGCCACTCCTCATTTGACATATTGCTAGGAAAATGGTTGTAAACGTACATGGAAATATAGTATGTAAGGTAAAAGCACAGTTCATACAAAAGCTTGAAAGTCAGTATTTGGTTTGATCACCTTTAAAATGTTTGACCACCTTTCCTCCACACAGCCCAAACTGTCTTTGGTCAGCTTCATTGTAATTACTTTGAGTAGTCTTCAGGAATAGTTCTCCAGGCTTTCATTCAAAGCTCTTCTTTGGATGTTAGCTGCCTTTTCTTCTGTTCTTGGTCAAGATGATCCCACACTGATGCAACAATGTTGAGGTCCAGGCTCCGGTGAGACCAATCCATACCTGATAGTGATACATTCTGTGTTTTTCTATCTATGTATGCTTTAACTGCATTGGCAGTGTGTTTGGGATTATTTTCATGCTGAAAAATGAATCTGTTGCCAATCAGATTTTTTCCAGATGGTATTAAATGGTGGATCAAAATCTGATGGTATTTTTCTGTTTCCATAATCCCATCAATTTTGACAAGATTTCTAACAGAACTGGCTGAAATGCAGCCCCAAAGCATGACAGATGACTGTAGACACTCACTTTTGTAGCTCTTTCCCAACTTCTTCCATACGCAATTTAAAATTGGTGCTTGCTAACTTGTCTGTTGTGTATAGTCACAACACTGGTTGTCTCTATGCATTCCAACAAAACAAGAACCATTCCTTGAAAAATGGTCAAGTATAAGGAATTGTTTGAAAATAAGTGGGAAAAGTAGCAAGTGCTCAAAGAAAAAACTTTGAAAGGCCTTCAGAAAGTATGGAGCTCAAGACCACTTAAAATTACAAAGTCTGGCTCACAGAAAACAAGCCTTTACAGATTCAGTGTGATTTTTATGGTGGATGATCCATCACTTTCTCATAATTAATTACTAACTGGAAGTTGAGTTAGCTCGAGCTAGCAAAGGCTTATGATGGGGTTTTTACAAAATATGCATAAGTATTTGATTTTAATTAGACTTTTGTGATATCCAGGCCTAAATAAATATGGAAATGCTAATACAATGGTAATACAATATTAGTACAGTACTAATACCTCATCTTTTTCTGTGTTATAGCAGTAATAAATCGTATCCACCGACACTTATTTGGCTTTAACAGGTTTTTAAGCAGAAATGGAGATGACATACAGCCAAGGCTAAGTTGTTTAAGCTCTTGGAGCTGATCCCTTTGACAGATTTGGTTGTGTCCCTTTATATTTTCTTCTCTGCTCCATTCATTGTTTACCTGGTCAATAAGCCCGAGGAGCTTATTGGTCAACTAACTCAAAGTACATTTCTCTCTGCCTCATCCTCCTCGTGCCAGGTTTGTCGGGAACAATTTGTTGCCCTGCACAGCCAGCCAATCCTTCAAGAGCTGTCCAACTTCCTGCTACAGAAATACTGCACTGGAGTCTTGTGAGTTAACACCCGCACGGAGGGGCACTTTTGACTGAACTTGTACACAGAGATCCCAGGAGCACTACTGTGGTTGCTCATGCAGCAAAATTTTTGTCATACAATATCAACATTTCAGTGAAATATTATGTAATAGCTACTAGTTTATGTTTTCATTCTTAGTTGCACCTATCTGCAGTCTGTCCCTCTTTTTCTTTTTGGCTTGTTCTTACATAATAAGCCATCACTGTCCTGAGCCTCTGTGTGTTTAAGCTACATTTTATTGCCTTTAACAATATCTTTCTATCTTCTATCTTCTATTCTTATCTGATTTAGACAAAAGCTAGCACAGACTAAACACATTCAACTACTTTATAAAACAGAAACACAAACATAAGAGGTTATATCCTTATAAAGTTCTGAGATTTGTTTTTTTTTGACAGTTGTCTGACATTAGATACAAAATAATTCTCTCTCCCCATGTTTGTCTTACTGCCCTCCCTCAGGGTGGGTTATGCTCATCATCTGACTGTGTTTTTCTCTCTTTCGAATAATTGGACACCTTTTCCAAAGCCTCCACTTCCACAGCAGCTCACACCTTTTCTGTCTCTCTTATATTGCTACCATTATTACTGCCCAGTTTCACAAACACATTTTTCATTCTAGGATGTGTCAGATGAGAGGAAATGTGAAACTACAAAGACATTTTGGGTTTCTTTATTCATCAAAATATAGAACTATATTTTTTACTATTAAAAAAAAAAGACCCCACTCGTTCTCCCCTGCACAAATTTATTTTCCTGTGCAGTTTTTATGCAGAATCTGAGAGTACAAAGTTGCTCTTACACTGATCTGCAGAATGACAAAACTACACAGGCAGGGTGAGGTGCCAGTAACACCTTCTACCCAGTAGTTACACTTTTAAAACAAAAATATATCTGAATAGTCAATGAATTTTTGTCTTTGTTAATAAGGTAGAAAGAATAGATTAGCATTTTTAATGTGGCATGCAGGTGTGAGCTACCTACAGGGAATTTCATTTGAAAGAGGGCTGAAACTCCGAAAGAGTCAACTCTGAAAGTGCATTTTCCTTTGACTTTGTACTTCTATAGAGACAAAAGCACATTTTTCTTGGAGTTAACTTTATTACTCTTCTCTTTGTAACAGGGCTGAAGCCAAGAGCAAAAAGTACCAGGAATATAGAAGGCTGCTGGTGCTGCTGGCCAAAGTGCCCCAGACAGGTCAGTTTGAATGAGGTTGTGTAACTCCCAAACACCTGGGCTTAATGGAGTGTTTACAAGGACAGGGTAGAGGGTGATGGGGCTTGTTTCCTAATTGGTTAGACGAGAACTTGTACAAGTATGCCCTAAAGCTCTGTTTGAGGTTAGCAGAAGGGCATATTGATGGACTGTATGAACTGGCTTCATCCACAACTTTGTATTTTTCATCTTGTTTTATAGTTTCTAATTGTTGTTGTATGTTGTTCATAGAGATACCATGTCAGTAGTTGGCCATCTAGCCTTGTGTGCTCCCAGATTAGAGTATTCTACATTTTAAACAATAAATAAAAAAATAACAGTAAAAATAACCTATGTTGTCGTGTGTTGGAACCATGTCTGTCTGCATGGCCACCAGCAGGTCCAGGTTCCTCCCGTTACCTTTGATGTAATTTGTGTTTCTGTCTATTGTGCTCCTAAGTGGAGGTAGTGCACAGAGGCTGTGTCTCGCATGCTCTGTCTGTCAGGTGGATGCAGGCTTTGCTGTTATGTAACCTCTTGCTCCATCTGTACACTTACGATCTGCTTGGCACTGACAGCTGGGTTGTACCAATTGATTGCTGTTAATTGTGTCCCTCCTCTGCATAATCAGCTTATGCGGCTGAGACTGGTCAGGTGTGCACATCAGGGGTGTTTGTGCACACGTATGTGTTCCTGGATGTCCACTGTTCTCATGTCAATAGCAGACCCACTGAAAGTGAGTTATAATCTCTGCTATAAAGGATCCCAAATTTATTATTATTTGGTTTCAATGTTTGCAATGCGGCGCATCAGTTGATCATGTGCATCTACGTCTATAGCTTTAGGGGTTTAAAAACGGCTGGAGAGAGCACTCGATAACCTGTGAATGTTTTAACAGCTGGAGTCTGACTTTGGGGATAAGAGATTAGGCTGTCAGCTATTCTGTGTGTGTGTGTTTGTGTGTGTGTGTTGGACTTACTTTGTACTCTTTTACTACAAAAGTTGCTTTTTGGGAACTCTAAAGTTAATGTTTTCATACATTGATGCAGTATCTGTGGTACATAGCGGCAGACCTTTTGTCATCATAGTCAACCTTCTCAGTCTCACAAAAACAGTAATTTAAGGAAAAACTGAAGTTTGCATGTCGGCTAAGAGAGTAGCAGATATCTAAACATGAATCATGAATGAATGAACAAAAACTGTATTGTATACTTAGTTGCACCTATCAGCAGTCTGTCCCTCTTTTTTCTTTTTGGTTTGTTCTTACATAACAAGCGGTCACTGTCATGAATCTGTGAGTTTATGCTAAATTTTATTACCTTTAAAGATATCTTTAGGATTTAGATGAAATCTATCACAGACTAAACACATCAGTACACATCAGTATCAGTACAACCTAAAATACTATATTTTGACAAGTGCCAACATATATATTGATTAGTTAGTATATTAACTTGATGTCATCATGTTCTAGCTATATTAAGCCCTTTCATGTTTTGTGTCCTTTCCTCAATAATTTATACTGGAGCTTCTGCTGATGTACCTTACTGTCAGAGAGGCAGAGAGCACACAAGGCTAAGCACAGAGTGCAGGACAGGACCTCATTCAGAGCTAAAATTACCATTCAAGTTGTAATGAAATATTTGCTTGTGCTCAGGAACAATCTCTAATTTAAAAATTATAGTTCCACTCAAAAGAATAAATTTCTCCCTTTGGTCTGTGGCATAAAGGTTGTAGCTTGGTTTTTGAATGCATTCAAAGTTTTTTTTTCTAATTGGGATAAAATTTTATTGTAATCTGGGATGAATCATAGATTTATCTTCTTTTTTTTTTTGGTCAGAAACAGGCCCATAAACATCTAAAACCTTTATATGATTTAACTTTGGCCAATCTGCTCTTCAGGAACATCTCCTCAGGCATGTCCATGTGACTTTCAGCTGCTGCTGATTTTTGGGTTACTCACTGGAAGAGATTGCTTGCACTGCGCACTCAGCATTTTCAGCATGAACCTCAAACTTGTTCAGACAGTAACATAATGTTCACTCCTTACCTGGACTGCTGGCCAGATATGCCTCCCTGTCTTTAGGCACTTCCTGAAAATGAAAATCAAGGTGAAGAGAAGTTTTAATACACTGGAGGAGATCCAGCAGGCAGTTCAAAGGCGCAGGTACAAAGGGACATAATGAGACTTGAACGGAGTGATCTAAAAATAGGACCTGCGGTAAACAGACTTTTACAAGAAGATGATCTTGAACAGGAGATGTGATATCCCATACTGCCTTCAAGGTGTTTCTGTGGAAACCAGCTCTATGAAAATAATTAGATTAGAGGAGATGTTGCTGGTGTCTGCACATTTATGTTGCTGTATTATTTAATAATGTAAGAAATTCAATTTAATTGTATTTATATAGCACCAAATCACAACAACAGTGGGAAGGAAAAACTCCTTTATAATAGGAAAAACTAGAACCAGGCTCAGGGAGGGGCAGTTATCTGCCGCGACCAGTTGGGGGTGAGGGGAGGGAGATGGGACAGAAGACTTGCTGTGAAATAGAACCAGAGATTAACAATGATTAATTGCAAAGTGGTGTATAAACCAAGGTGAATGAAGAAGAAACACCAGTGCATTATGGGAAGCCCCCAGCAGCCTAGGCCTGTTGTAGCATAACTAAGGGAGGGTTCAAGGTCAACTGATTGAGCCTTAACTATGTAAGTTTTATCAAAGAAAGGTTTAAGGCCTAATCTTAAAGGTAGAGAGAGTGTCTGTCTCCTGAATCCAAACTGGGAGGTGCTTCCAGCGTGACCTGAAAGCTGAATGCTCTGCCTCCCATTCACTTTTATCCAGTCTCTTTTATTTTAAATTGTTTAGCCAGTGTTACACTGTTTTTGTTTTGTTTTGTTTTTTGCGAAATGGTACCTATGCTATGTGGTACTTTTTGGTTTTGTTTGTGTTTTTATGTAGGTCATATAATTTGTATAACTACTGTCCAGTGACTAGATCTGCTCTGACACATTGCATCCTGCCTCTCCAGGTGATTTTGATCTCCAGCGGGTGAAAGAATCCACTTATTTCTTCAGCTGAGAGGTTCGTGAGGCCGAGCAAGTAGAAAGAGATGAGTGGAATTGACAGAGTGCAGCAGGGAGGCTGCAGGCTCCAGGGTCCCTACCGGCTTTGTCTACCACAGACATGAGGACATTGATCCAGCTGCATCCTGCTTGCCTCCTGGTCCTCAGCCTGGCTGGAGCTGCTGGAAGCATTCACAGTGAACTCACCTGATTAACTGACTAGTAGACTGATGGAAAAAATGGTGGGATATTCATCCATGTGAAAAATTAGGGAAACAGCGCTGGACAGCAATGCTAAGACTTCAGTCATTGAAATGTACCTCTTTTAGCAGACTTTTTGAGCAAATTCAGATTTCTGTGTTTGTGCGTGTGTGTGTGTGTGTGTGTGTGTGGTGGTGGTGGTGGGGGCTCATGTCTCATGTGAACTGTGCCAGTCTGTCCATCATTCAAATACTTTTGCTCCTCAGGCAGACTGAGCAAAAACTTTCTACCTACAAGCTGTTGTTTAATGACTCTGTGTGTGTGTGTGTGCGTGCGTGTGTGTGTGTGTGTGTGTGTGTGTGTGTGTGTGTGTGTGTGTGTGTGTGTGTGTGTGTGTGTGTGTGTTGTGTTGATGATGTAAAGATCTCCACTGAGCACTGATCTGCCTCTGCAACTATTCCACTTCATCATCAACCGTCTCTGAGTGAATGTCAGGATGCTGTCTCATGAATTGCAGAAACATTTCATCTCTTTCTGAGGACATTTAAAGAAGAGGCATTTCAAAGATGTGCTTTACTGAAAAGGGGTTATAAAGGACACAGAGAACAAGATATGGACGGACAAGTCAGGGTCTCTGAGATGAACCCACAATATTCTGACCTTCTTGGAGTAACTAAGGACAGTTGCCCTAAAATAAATGTGTTTCTTAAAATGTCTCATTACTCATTTGAAGTCAGAGAAATGGTTGGTATTCTTAGTGTGCTTAAACAGGATGAATCAGATAGCCTGTTATTTATTCGTATCTGCATATTTCAATCCTATTGTGTAGATCGTGAGATGAAGGCCTCCTTTTAGATGTACCACAAAGGGTTTGCAGGCTTCACTAATCAACTCAGATCTTATTTTTCTGGGCCAGTGCCACATCTCGAAGTAAAAATAGCAGAAGTGCTATCTGATCTATGCTGGAAACGTTACAGCAGTTTCAGACAAAAGGTGCCGTCAATGTTCAAAGGCAAATGTAGGCTCAGCCAAACAAAGCTGGCTGAGTTACAATGTAATGAAATGGGAATGAGGGCGCATAAAGACTGGGTGCCACTTGGACTGCAGGTTTTTTGTGTGTGATTTGTATGACCGCATACACGAAGATTATCTTCATGTTTTATTATGTGCATGAGACATGACTTTGATCAGTTAATTTATCATGGTACAAAAATTCTTTATTTTTATATAAAAATCATAAAAAGACTTGAGCCATCCTTCATTTTTTTATAGTTCTCATCCAAGGAGCCAGACTTTCT
The DNA here is from genome assembly GCA_024447675.2 of Pterophyllum scalare. Classification (NCBI taxonomy): domain Eukaryota; kingdom Metazoa; phylum Chordata; class Actinopteri; order Cichliformes; family Cichlidae; genus Pterophyllum; species Pterophyllum scalare. The sequence continues at coordinate 213,502 of JAMQGT020013170.1, read as the reverse complement.
AGTCATTCTTTAAAGGGGTCTTAAGCAATAGTTCTCCAGACTTTCCGCAGGTCTTTCAACACTGGCTGCTTTTTCACTCACCCAGTCCTTGTCACCGACCATTTTCAGATGAATGTTTTTGTTAAGCCACTTAACACTGACCTGAATCATTCAAGCATAAAAAGACGCCTAAGTAGCTGCACTTATTTCCCATTTTCCTAACAAAATATAAAGAAATTAGGAATGGCTCAAAACTTTTATACAGTACTGTAATTTTTAACTCTTGATTTGTTTTTTGTTTGTTTGTTTTAAATGGTTAATAAACAGATCTAATAGTTTAACTTTAATCTTAACCCGCCACATACTGAACCAAGCAATAGTCTCCTTTCAGCTGGCGTCGTCCCAGAGCCGCCTCTCCTTTTCCTTCACTCTTCTAACTGGTTTTCAAGGACAGAGCTCTCTCCCATTAAGTGCTCTTAGGATCGCATGCACTTAATACATATTATGTTTCACAACACGGCTGCCTGAAAAAAAAAAGTGTTACTTGATCTGAGTTCAACACCAAGCAGTGGTCATGGATGGATGCATGAATGTCTCACACCAGATGCCTGAGCAGGATGTCTGAGTATGGAATACAGTTTAAAATTATAACCCCGAAATGGTGGAACATGTTAACGGGTTATTACAGAGGGGGAGGTCAAGGAACAGATATCTGTTTTTGTTGGGAGGAGGTGTGCTGTTGGGCAAACTGTGGACGACTTTGGCTGCGGCAGCACACGGGATATTGAAGATGATATTACAGCTGATGTACAGCTTGATGGGCCTGTCACATCGTCTCTGGGGTGATTCCCTGGATGTTTCCCGTTAGATCCTCAGAGCTTCACTGGTCAAACCTGCGCTAATGGAACAAGGCTTGCAGCAAGATATAGTTAGGTAGCTTCCATTCCATCTCCAGAGATCAACATGTCATGCTGAGGATGTTTTTGTATGAGACATATATATTGCAAGCAGAGGTTGGCAAACCCTGCACACGAAGGCATCTCTAGAGAATTTAAAGGGCATAGTCTTTCAGTCCACAGATGCTTTTTTTTATGTATATGAAACAAGATTCTGAGTGGACCTCATTTTATAGTCACTTTCCATTAAACAAACCTCTGCTACCATGAATCTGCTTTTTGACTGATTTTGATTGATACTGAGTCTCAGAATCTGCATCTAATATAAGATTAGTTTATCACAATACTTCAGCCACATGCTGAATGCTGCCAGTAAGGGTTTAAATAATGTAAATGTTTTATGGGCTATAATTCAAAACGTCTTGGAATTTATCGCAATTTAATTGTGATAAGTGCTGCTGTGTAGTTGTGATACCTTCTTGACCTTCTAGAAAATTACATTTATATATATATATATATATATATATATATATATATATATATATATATATAAAAATGTAATTTTCCTGAAAGTTAAAAGCAAGCCGTACTTCTCAGTTATTAAATCAACTGTTTACATTCTTTCTGTCCTCTGAGCTAAAGAGGTATGACTTCATCAGTCTGTCACTTTGTTGTGTAGGAATTTTGATCCACTCTTCTTTAGTTCATTGAGGTTTGTGGGCATTTTTTGGTCAGCTCTCCTGAGATCCCACAGCAGCATTTCTGCCTAGTTGAGGTCTGAACTTTGACAGGTCTATTGCAACACCTTGATTCATTTCTCTTTCAGTTATTCTGTTGTAGATTTGCTGCTGGGCTCGGGATCATTGTCGTCTTGAACGACTCCAAGCTTTAGCTGTCGGACACACATTACACTCTAGAATAGTTTGATCTACAGAAAAGTTTGTGGCCGGCTCAATGACTGCATTGTGCTCAGGTCCTGTGGCTGCAGAACAAGCCCAAATCATCACCTCTCCACCACCGTGTTTGACAGTTGGTATCAGGTGTTTGTGCTGATATGCTGTGTTTGGTTATCACCAAATGTGGCACTGTGAATTTATGGCCAAATATTCAAACATTTCCACTGTGTGCCAGAGGTCCTGTGGTTTGTTGTGATGGAGCTTTGCTACCATGTTCTTTTTTGGAGAATAGAGGCTTTCTGCTGGCAATCATATGGTGCCATCCATAGGATGCTATTTTTTCAGTAAGGTCTTGTTTATTTAAGCAAGACAATGCCAACAGCGTGGCTCCATTATAAAAGAGTCCAGTTGCTAAAATGGTCTGATACCAAGCCATCCCGCCAAATTACTTTCTGTTCCAATATATAACATTGTACAAGTGATGCATTTGATAGTGGAGCTCTCTTTTTTTATATATATATATTTAACATGGTAACACAAGAAATGGGATGGTATTTGTGAATGTGAGGAGTTACTGTGGTCTGTTTTCTGTTGGCAGTCCAGCTACAGTAGATGGGAGTTAAGTGGGGGCTCTAAATTGGTGATAAGTGTAAAAGTGACTGTCTGTATTAATGTGATAAAGTGAGGGCCTGTGCACAGTGTTCCCCTGTCTCACACTAAGCATCCTGGGATAGTGTCCAACCCACCATGGCCAGAAATAGAATCAATATACGTAGACAGGTTTGCTGATATGGTACTATGTGAATGTACCATATGTCACTGGATGTAGAAGCCCCAGAACATGAGAAGTGCATCACATCAGACATTAGTATGGGGCTGTTGCAATGCTCTTTATTCTAGCTGCAGCATCATCAGAGAGTAGACACTATAGAAGTGTTGTTCGCTATCTAGAAGGCATGCCAGAACTTGAAGCCACTCTTCGATATCCGCACCACTCACTCTCACCAAGAGGACTTTGATTTCCTTGCCAGGCTCCTGGGCTCTCCTCATCTATCTCCCAGCACTCAGCAGCACTGGCGGGGGAGCACACTGTACAGACAGCCCTTGTGGGAACAAAGAGGGTCGTAGCTCTTTGGCAGCAGGGGGAGAGAAAGCAGAAGGCAGTGCAGTGGTGGGGGTGTGGGTGCACTGCTGTTTGGGAGACGGGTGGTACAATATTGGCAGGTGTGTGTCAAGTACTTTAGTGTGAGTTGGGCTGACCTTTATTCTGACTGATTGGTAGTGACGCATAATAAACAAACATCAATTTTCCTGTAAATTACAGATGAAAAGTAGTATACCCTTTGAGGCTTCTTTAATCATCTGCATGTCAGCCTCTAAGTGGCAAACTTGCACAATAAGTGTGAAGCCTGTTAAATTCCCCCTTTGGAGACCATCTGTCTCAATGGTGCAGGGAAAACTGTGGCTCTTAAAATGGCACTCCAAAAATGTCCTAGCAAGGACATCTAGAAGTGGAAACTTACAGGATTTTTTTAAATAATTGTTTTTTTTTTCTTTTAAGTTTTGTTTTTGAAATTTTTCTAAATGTTTTAGGTTACTCATTCAACACATTTTTAGTATTTTGGAATATTATTTTAGTAAGAAACAATGTGAAAGCAAGACCCAATTTTATTGTATTTATTTATTTACTTTAAACAACTGGATATTTTTGTTATTCTTCAGTTTCTCAGTTTTATTGTTTATGGGCTCCACAATGATACAATAAAAAAACTGATTTTAAACTGAAATTAAAGCTAGTGCTTGCTTAAAAAAGAAAAAAAAAGCATCCAGTATAAAAGTAATTGCTAACTGTAAATATTTTGGGTGGCTAATTATGTGCTGTATTCATTTATATAGATAGACGCAGCCACCATAAAGTCACCAAATGGGTTGTCGGAAACCGTTTTGAAGCTGTATTTCACATAATCTTGACACAAACCAGACAAAAAAAATTCAACCTGTGGCAACATATGGGCCCCTAATCCAAGGGTGAACAATGGCAAGTAGGTCATCTCAGCTTGGTGTGAGTAAAGTGGAATACATGGAGGTTTTTTTTGTGGTGGTTTTTCTGGTGGTGGTGGGGACATCAGTTTGTGTTAATATCTTGGCCATGTTTGTTAATGAATCCAGAATAATATCCTTTGCAACCTTTAGCTCATGGAAACAAGAACGTGTGCACCTGGGACTTGAACTTTAATTTTGACATTATTGTTGTCTTTGGTTAATTATCATGATTAAATTGCATTAAGAGTTTCATCCATTCCTATTCCAGATGTTTATCCAGATCAGAACCATGGTAGGAAAAAGTCAAGCAAAGCAGCTGGGTAAATTTTCCTTAGCAACTGCTCAAGTTCCTCTTAGGAGGTCCCCAAGGTCCTATGATATACATATCTATCACAAACAAATGTATTCAGTGGAAAATGGTCACTGTAGATGGAAAAAACATGAGAGAGGAAAAAATGTGTGCGTTACCGAACCGAACACTCAAAGAAAGGGGGGCACAGTGCAGGAAGCAAGTGCTGGAGTAAGTTGGAGTACAGTCAGTATTGTGTGGAATAAATACGTAATACTAAATTATATCTTGCAGAATTATCAGGAATGGGTTATTCACTAAAAAAGAAATGTATAATAGTGCACAAGTAAATATTTGGGCCAGTAAATGTGCCTCTACCGGTCATTGGTCAACATGTAGCTCAGAATGCCACTAAATCAGCTTACAAAACAGATATTATATCTGTTAAAACACCACTTTAGGTAGTTGATGATATTTTCAGATCATAACCTTTATTTGAACTGCAAATGATGACCATATTATTAACATAAAAACACTTTCACAGGATCTCCTGGACAGATTTCTTACTAAAAAAAAAATACCAAATGTTAAGATCTCTGTACATGACATTCTTATATATGTAAGATGCCTCTGTGATTATTTAGGCCATGCCTACTTCCACATACAACCTGGATTCATCATCAATTTTTCAGACCAACATGTAGCCAGGAAGGCAGACGGAAGTGCAGTAGGAATCAATAACCCCAAGGTTCATGTAAATTATTGATAGTTCCCAATACCCAGAAGGAATCCGGTGTTGAATGGCATTAAATGGACTAATAAACATCACATTTCTGTACAGAAGTCATAACCAGTTGTATTTCTCAAATGTGAGCTGCATTTGAACAAAAGCTTTTTAACTCACACATGAAATATTGCAGTATCTTTGATGTAAACAATCAGCAACAGCTCGGTCAAATGAAAAACTGCTTAATGACAAACAGAGAGCAGAGGCATTCATCTAATGCCTTTACTCTATTAAGAAGTTCTGATTCTATTATTATGCACAATTACTGATTCATCACATTTGTGCTTTTCCGACATGCTAACCAAAAATAAATCACCTAAACATGAGGCAGCGGAATCACACTGTATTCAAATACAATTTATTGGTTTAACTCTGTAGTGGGATATATGTGACAGTGACCTTTGCATTGTGAGGAGCTTGCATTTTTACAGCCACACACAAAGAATATAGTACATGTATGTGTAAACTACGATATTTGCTAGGCACTAGGTATGCACAGTACATGTTATGGGATATGACAACTGCAGAGTGGCTCAATGAAAGAAAATCAGGTCCCTGACTCCGAAACGCCTGTACTGCACTGTTGATTTTTCTTAAAGTGACGGCTTGAGATTGTCGGTTTGCTTCAAGGGAGTTCCCGGCAAAGAGGTTGTCTACATTTGTCTGTAGATTTAAGGTATTGATAGGCTGTTGGTATTGGCTTTGTACTGAGTCACTGTAATATTGAAGGTTGTTTCACTGACAAGTCAGGGATCTGAGAACATGGAAACAAATAATAAATACATACTGAATCATATCGCACCACATCCCATAAAATACAGGAACAGCCGGTATAAAAATTGCATCATATATGTTTTTTTCTAGTTGCTATTGGTCAATAAGAGTGAAATAATCCAAACTCATTAGTATAATTGTACATTTGTGATAATGTCGATGACACAGAATCACGTCCCCGCTCTGTTCAGATGAGCAGCCCTTGTAGGTAAACATTTTAAACACTCTGATTCACCATGCTTTACCCCCACTGATGAACTCAGATATGTTAGAATAAAAACTGGAATGGTAGATACTGTAGTTTAACTTCGAAGAAGCACTGAAGATGAGAAAAACGAGCTATAGAAAGCACACAAATAAGCAAATACAGATGCTACTGTTGCTGTTTCCGCTGCTGTGTGTGCTTGTGCGCGCGTGTGTGTAGCACAGATGTCTTATAAAAGCCTTGAGCATGTACTGAAAAAATAAAACAGCTGAGTTGCTGTAGCATTTACATAACACTAAACATGTTTGTAAAGTTGCAGAAGAAGTTTTTAAAAAAAAGTGCATTTACAGAATTGAATTGCGGGCAACACGCTACTGATGTTTCAGTGGTGGCGATGAAGGGGAAAAAATAACCTCACTGGTAAAAGAACCAGGTTTTGCAAATTGATCGGGGTGTGAGATTACAAAAATAACCTAACAAATAAAACACAAACAGTAGAAGAAACCATGCAGACCTCACAGCAACTGGCACAGGACTATATATACACAAACTCTGGGTGGTAACTGTGAGTGACTGTAGAAAAACATTTTTTCTCCCCTTTAATTATGTTCAAGTAATATCAGCTCATACTAGATGATAATATGCATTCTGCCAGAGATTACAAAGAGATACTTTTTTCAAACCTTTGATATATATATATATATATATATATATATATATATATATATATATATATATATATATATATATATATATATATATATATATATATATGTATGTATATATATATATATGTATATATATATATGTGTATGTATATATGTATGTATATATATGTATATATATATATATATATATATGTATATATATATATATATATATATATATATATGTATATATATATATATATATGTATGTATGTATGTATATATATATATATGTATATATATATATATATGTATATATATATATATATATATATATATATATATATATATATATATATATATATATATATATATATATATATATATATATATATATATATACACATACAGTGCCTTGCGAAAGTATTCGGCCCCCTTGAACTTTTCAACCTTTTGCCACATTTCAGGCTTCAAACATAAAGATATAAAATTTACATTTTTTGTGAAGAATCAACAACAAGTGGGACACAATCAGTGAAGTGGAATGAAATTTATTGGATGTGTCAAACTTTTTTAACAAATAAAAAACCTGAAAAGTGGGGCGTGCAATATTATTCGGCCCCTTTACTTTCAGTGCAGCAAACTGACTCCAGAAGTTCAGTGAGGATCTCTGAATGATCCAATGTTGTCCCAAATGACTGATGATGATAAATAGAATCCACCTGTGTGTAATCAAGTCTCCGTATAAATGCACCTGCTCTGTGATAGTCTCAGGGTTCTGTTCCAAGTGCAGAGAGCATCATGAAGACCAAGGAACACACCAGGCAGGTCCGAGATACTGTTGTGGAGAAGTTTAAAGCCGGATTTGGATACAAAAAGATTTCCCAAGCTTTAAACATCTCAAGGAGCACTGTGCAAGCAATCATATTGAAATGGAAGGAGTATCAGACCACTGCAAATCTACCAAGACCCGGCCGTCCCTCTAAACTTTCATCTCAAACAAGGAGAAGACTGATCAGAGATGCAGCCAAGAGGCCCATGATCACTCTGGATGAACTGCAGAGATCTACAGCTGAGGTGGGAGAGTCTGTACATAGGACAACAATCAGTCGTACACTGCACAAATCTGGCCTTTATGGAAGAGTGGCAAGAAGAAAGCCATTTCTCAAAGATATCCATAAAAAGTCTTGTTTAAAGTTTGCCACAAGCCACCTGGGAGACACACCAAACATGTGGAAGAAGGTGCTCTGGTCAGATGAAACCAGAATCGAACTGTTTGGCCACAATGCAAAACGATATGTTTGGCGTAAAAGCAACACAGCTCATCACCCTGAACACACCATCCCCACTGTCAAACATGGTGGTGGCAGCATCATGGTTTGGGCCTGCTTTTCGTCAGCAGGGACAGGGAAGATGGTCAAAATTGATGGGAAGATGGATGGGACCAAATACAGGACCATTCTGGAAGAAAACTTGTTGGAGTCTGCAAGAGACCTGAGACTTGGACGGAGATTTATCTTCCAACAAGACAATGATCCAAAACATAAAGCCAAATCTACAATGGAATGGTTCACAAATAAACGTATCCAGGTGTTGGAATGGCCAAGTCAAAGTCCAGACCTGAATCCAACCGAGAATCTGTGGAAAGAGCTGAAGACTGCTGTTCACAAACGCTCTCCATCCAACCTCACTGAGCTCGAGCTGTTTTGCAAGGAAGAATGGGCAAGAATTTCAGTCTCGCGATGTGCAAAACTGATAGAGACATACCCCAAGCAACTTGCAGCTGTAATTGCAGCAAAAGGTGGCGCTACAAAGTATTAACGCAAGGGGGCCGAATAATATTGCACGCCCCACTTTTCAGGTTTTTATTTGTTAAAAAAGTTTGACACATCCAATAAATTTCATTCCACTTCACGATTGTGTCCCACTTGTTGATTCTTCACAAAAAATTAAAATTTTATATCTTTATGTTTGAAGCCTGAAATGTGGCAAAAGTTTGAAAAGTTCAAGGGGGCCGAATACTTTCGCAAGGCACTGTATGTATGTGTATATATATATATATATATATATACATATATGAGATCTACATTTACAGTAAACTAGGTTGATTAAATAAATAGTCTGGTTTACATGATGCACACTATGTTTACACACAGAAATACCATGTCTGTCAACTTATTTTTAGTGAACAGTAAGCATTTTTTAAATCTATCTGCTTCCAAAGACAGATATTAAATGAATTCTCTGTAAAGTTTGGGAACTCACTCTAAAATATTGCATCTTCGTTAATACCTCGAGGACAGAGCATCATCTGCATACAGTGGAGCATTTGCTCCATTTCAAACAGTTATTGCTTCATGTGATAAATATCACTTTCAGACAATAGGACTGGATGAGTTTAGTGTTGTCTGATTTTTATGCTAAATCACTGTGAGGTTTGCATACAAAAAAAAAAACCTGCAATCTTTGAAACTTTGGTTTCACTGTTTTCGTGCTTAATTCAAACGTGGGGTTTATTTATAATCATTAAGCCTGATCTAGTAATATCTTGTGAAGGTACTGACTCCATCCTTTTTGCACTCAGTCTGGTTTACTCTCTTTCTCTGTTACAATATCATCCTCTACTATGTGCTTTCCACTGAAGTAAAAATATCTATCAACTAATTTAGTCACAAAATGCATTTCCTGTCCTAACAGAGTGCCTACAGGACACAATCTGAAGTTCAGCAAAATACCATTCCCATAACAAGCCTCTATTAATTATTTTAGAGTACCTAATAGGTTCCATGGGGCATAATTTGGGGATAAAACAAAAACACAACAGACCTCAAAAACACTATACAAAAATACTTATAAACCTTGAACTTTGTCCCATTCAGAACTCTCAAGGTGGATAACAATGCCTGAACTGGAACTAAACAAAATGAAAATGCAAAAATGATCATAGGAGAGGAACTCATTATTGGCACTGTATAATGAAATCCAATTGAAGGAGAATAATAACAGTCCCAAACAGACCCGGGGGATTCCAATTTCCACACTCATTACCCAGTAATGGTTCAGGCATTAGTGAGATGAGGTGAATAGAATATCAGGTCCAGGAGAAAAGTTTCCCTTCCTAATGCTTTTGGACACAAATTGCCGGAATTCCATGACCTCTTATTGAAGCCTTAATAACAGAGGCACACTGCAATATACATCCTGCAAAGTAACAGCACTCTCCTTGGCTGTGGACCAAAACTGTAGAGTTAACGGTAGCTCTGAGCTTCGCAGGAGTATCATTATCGTGTGAATTGGCTTTGGCATACTGACACATTGCCCAAACTGCAGCTAAAGGAAAGTGGGATTAGGGTTTGGGAAAAGAATGAATTTACATTTTGATGAGAGAATTTACATTTTAACTATAAAAATTCTTTTAATTGGCTGGCAGTGAATTACAATTTATAAGAACAGAATATTTCCACAATTACCACTCACATGACTACAGTCCATAAACCTGTACTTCAGTGCGTGTGTGCTCATCAAGTTCAGGTCCCCCACCAGAGGCTATATATATATATATATGTGTGTGTGTGTGTGTGTGTGTGTGTGTGTATGTATATATATATATATATATATATATACATATACACACACACTTACCTTAGAAAGTTGCTCACATGAGCAACATTATTATTGCATCACAGTACTTTTCTGGGCCCCTAGTTAACTCTTGTTTGGTCTCAATACGTTCATAAAAACTATTTATCAGCTAGTTGCTGAATTTGTCTCTCTGTATTTGCAACTGTGAAGGTCTAGCATGTTTCAATATTAATTAATTGCTGGAGAAAGGATAGACAGTACCACAAACTTCCAGGTGTTAAAAAAATGGCGTAAAAGAGGGTCAAAAATTCCATAGAGATGCAGATTGAGAACATTAGATTCACTGTTAATTTGAAATACAATGATGAATGCAGCTTTAAATAAAACAAACAGGCAGATGTTCACTTTGGAAATCAGTGGCTTGGCTTAAAGAAACAATACAACTGTAATTTCAGCATTAAGGATATTAACTGTCTGTGACATGTCTTGGACTTACATATTTATTTGAGTTATGGACTATCATATCTTATTACTCTGGTTTATAAATCCACTTTCAGTCAAAGTAGACTCCTTTTGCCTCACATTTTTAAACATCATCTGTCTTAATATTATCCAATTTTGTTTTTAAAACATTAAAACTGAAAAAGTTTGCTCAAATTCAGCAGTAAAATCCCATTAAAGTGCCAACTTCTGATACCTAAAACACTTCCCTTCTTTAAGGACTTCTTTAATTCCCATCCAATTCTATGTTTGCATAAAATGAGACAACAAAGAGGACAGTGAAGCAAATTGCCCATATGTTGTTGATTATGTTATGAAATAAAAACGCTACTGTACCATTACCAATCTGCAACTAGTACTTCTGTGAGTAGAAACATCTCAGTGCTGCAGTGTTAAAAGTCGCCATACAGACTTTATGTTCGAATGATCGCTTCTCAGTTTCTCCCTGCTGCATCTCATTCAACATTCATACAATCGGATAGTCAAACTGGAGTAAAGAGAAGATGAATTGTTGGAGGGGGAACAGAAATCCCTCCATGTTCCTGCAGTCAAGACCCTTGTTGAGTCACTCTCCTAGAAATGTTTAATTATGTTCACAAGTTTGAGGATAGCCTGGATCTGACTTTGATGTGGTCTGTCTCGGGAAGGCTCACAATAGAGTCCTTCTTGGGTAGTCCCGATTCTCCCAGACCAGTTCCCACTCCTCCTACTGCTACCCCTACACCAGATGCAAAACCATGAACAGAACTAGGAAGGGATGCTACAGGGAAGGCCCCAACAGACATTTGGTGTGGGAGAACCACCCTATGTGGTATAGTGCTGCGGATGCCTGTGTGACCCAGTGGGGTCTGAGGGGGCTCAATGGAAGTGGAAGAGACTCGTGTAGACTGGGGTGGACTAGGGACACTTGGTGGAGCCACCTCGTGAGGCAGTGAGGGCTGAGAAGCTGACAGTGCCCTGGCATCTTGGCTCAGACTTCCCATTTGCAAGGAATGGGTGCTCTTATGTGTGCTGGGCCTGTGTACAGGGCTGGCTATGTGCTGCTGGACTAGAGAAAGCTGCGAGCCTGAGGTGGGACCAGCCACGGCACTGGATCCATACTGGAATGATCGCCCACCAGTTGCAAGTGGGCTCTGAACAGGGCTGGACAAGACCGGAGCAAAGGCACCAGAAACAAAGAGCTGAGACTGTAGTGGAGAGGCTGAGACAGGGCTTGGTACATTTTGCATCACCTGAAATCTCCTCATCACCCTGGGAGACTGCAGGTTCCCTACTCCCACAGAGTTTCCTTGCATTGGGGGACAAAAATTCATAGCTACAGCCTGCTGCAGAGTGGCAACTGCTGAATTTTGGGGCTGGATGGAGGAACTCAGAGGAGTAAAGATCCCACTGGGCAGAGGAGGTGTCATGGACATGGCCCGTGGGCGTGGCACATCCACCTGTTGAACCATCTCTCGATCATATTTAACTATCTCCTGGATCATTTCATTCTCACGATTGTTGAAAACACCTGAGTTGAGATCATGCTGAACTTTGTGCATCAGGATTGAGTTCTTCTTGCCTGTAAAGACATGGAAAAAGGAAATAGCATTGTTGCTTAAGCAAATGCAAACAGTGGGGGGGGTGTCTTCGTTAAGGCATGAAAATGCAACATTAATGATTAATGCTAAACAGGAAGAAAAAACCCAGCTTTATCCTTTACACACGGCCTTAATCTAGCCCTCAGCATGCCAGATATAATCCATGTATGTATTTTTCTGCAAACATGAAATCCAACACTGATGGACACATAGACATAGAAACTCCCTGTGCTTAGAACAGGGTATCAGTAACATAGTGATTTCCTGTTGTTGGTGTAGGCAGCCATTATTTTTAGTGTCACCTCTCTGCATATGATGTAAGAACATATTCACTGATAAAATGTTTGCTTCCTCTGCATGTAGTAGCCCTACAGGAGAAAACACTATTTACTTCATTGCAATTCTAACTGTAATCTGTGCTGCCATGACAGCTATTGCAGCTTACTATTAACTTGACAGAATACCAGTAAACAGCAGCAATTGGTGCATCTATTGCTAAATTTGATGGTTGCATGTGTTGTAATGGATAAAGCAAGCTCTGCAAACTACAAACAAGAGATTAGCGAAACCATTTGAGGAAGAAGTCTATGCCCCACTTAATATGACACTGGGACTCTAGCCCTGACCACCACCGAGGAAGGCACACTTTATGTTTACTGCCAGATGCTGACCAGCCGCATGCCCTCCTGGAGATGATAGAACCAGATCCAAATTAGCAAGCCAATCAACAGAACCTAAGCTGCCAGCAGTGCACTGGATCCGGTCTTGCCAGCTCAAAGCACAGCTGGATGCAATGCTGGATGAGTGGCCCCAATTTCAGATGCAGTTGCACAGCTGACTTGAGGCCTTTCCCCATCATCATCTCAGCTGTGAGTGTGGTGGCCAAAGACACGCACTTGAGCAAGTGATGTGTGATCTACTGCCTTAGCAGCAGCATACTCAGTGTAGTTGGTGAAGTAAAAAACAGCCATATGATGTATCAGACACTAAAATCAGTACTTTAGAATCCCCAACTGCAATCTCTCCAGACACGTCAACAAATGCACTAGAGTAAGTAGACAGGACAAGAAAAAATACAATATGTGCACTCTGATCTACAGCAACATGGAATGTACAGGGCACGCAGTATACATCAAGGAGTTAGGAACCATCCCGACATGCACCAGTTCATTCCTTAATTCAGTTGTCTGTAATGATTCGTATCACTTTAAAATATTAAGCTGTTTTGTGTGATCTCAGACTGCAAATGACTTAGAGAAATGCACTGCTTCCTATGAGCAACACTTGAAAGCACTTAGGAGTAAAACAGTAAACCAGTTGGGATTATAAAGGAAGATTTGCAGGAGACGTTGTGATGTATGTCACTGACGAGTGAGTTGTAGAATCTCACTTAGTCCTAAAATAAAATATCTGCTAAGACAGAGTAATTCAAGTGAAAGTGATTTCAGCAGAGGGCCCATCCAGGGTCACAGTACTACTGTAGAGAAGAGTGTAATGGGATCACACAAGTTCAAACCCACCACTGTCCAGCAAGTAAGATGACTGTGTCAGAGACTATTGTGTCTGATACCTGCTGAGTGCCGAGTACCTTCCCTCTGATGTGATGTCCTGACAGGCTAATAGTCAGTAAACAGAGCATGCTCTCTCCTTAATAATGACACCCATTCACATGTGAGGAAAAGGCAACTAATGGTGATACAAACTGAATAAACCCTCAGTATGTCAGCTTTCAACAAGAAAAGTAGAAAGTTCATTGCAGGTGAGCATCAGATACCATTGAAACAGGAGGCAATGAAGTATGAGAGGAAAAGATGGATGCTGTGATGTGTTGCTGCAGGGACTGGAGGTTGAGACCAAAGACAGGATTCTGGCAGCTTGCTGGCCTTCTTAGCAAAATCCAGATGATCCAACATCTGTTCCTTAGTAACAAGGAGAGACTCACAGGAGATGGGGCATGTAGAGATGTTTGTGTGTTCATATGGAAACGTCAGTAGTCCAAATGACTTCTGTAGTATTCCAGCCAGCTTGGTTTGGCAGTGCAGAAGGCAGTCTAAAAAGCTAGCTTATCAGTAAGCCCAAGACCTACTGTACATCACAAACAAAAACAATTAAGCCACAACCAGCTGCTGAGCCAGAAGGAGAACGTGAGGGGGAGACTGATGATGATTTGGTGACTCGTGCCTTACCAGCATGATGCATTTGCTGCACATGTGGAATAAAAACACCTACAGCTTGGCAATTTAATGGTGGGAGAGCAGGGTGATTATGCAAATTTGCACTATAGGTGGAGTGTATAGAGGTGAACACAGATCTACAAAGGTTGAATATATTTAAACCTCTGCAGTTTTGCTTGATTCTGTGCAGCAGAAGCCTGTCTGCCCAGATTCTCCCATACACTGAATTGTCCTGATGCCACCAACAGTCAGAAAAAGAGGGCAAGCTCACGGTCACTGTTTGTGGGTAGCTGTAAGTGTGTGATTCAATTTAGTGTTTATATAGACACATGATTAATTAGAGGGCTTGGTGAAAATTTATAAAAATCATGGGAGTTCCTGGTAAGTTCTGAATATATGTTAATGTAATTTAATTCCAGCTGTCAGTTGAATTCCTCCTCCTCCCACTGGCTTTTACATCACATAAGAGTTGTACTCAACGCCACAGACTGACTCAGATTGACTGCGATGTGTTGGCAGCCTGTCCGCATTTATATATTAGGTGTCAGTTATTTGCAAACCATCGCCAATCTGTGTTATAGTGATCGTGATCAAACGTGGTCACCGAGAGGTTGAGAGTGTTGGATGCTCAACCGGTTGCTGAAAAAATACAATGCATTCCCCAGGTAACGACCAATTTTTCCTAGTCTGAAGGAGATGCTGTCGTACTTTTCTCTAGTTTGACTGAGCCATTAAGGGATGAAAATTCTCATAGATATGGTGATTTTTTTTTTCTTGTTAAACATCCTCCTCAGGTGGTTAAAAACTGGCAAAGCAATACTGCCAGCTGCTGCCAATCAAGTGTGCATCGTAAATAGCAAAGAGATGATAAAAGTGGATGACAATAAAATGTGAAAAAGACCAGCAACCACATGATTGTGTTCTCAATTTGCATTCTCTGAAGTGCAAATGGAGAACTTGATTGGGGTTATCATGCCTTTGAAGAAGTTGATACTCCACACTGGAGCTGCCTCATTTGCAGACTTCAGAGGTAAACCACAGACAACACATCACTGTTTCCACAACAATACCATTACCAAGTAACACCTCCACCCACTCTTGATTTGCTGCTGCTAGAGCTTGTTTAACTGGCCACTGAACTGTAGAGAACACACAAGGTCACACTCCATCCTCTTGTTTATAACAGCCACATATAGACACTTACTTGACAATAGACAAGTAATAAATGACCCACACAGGTCAAAGACTGTTTCTTATTGGAATGTATGGAAAGCTGAATCTGCAGTCCGGGCTTGATCAACAATGTAAGCATTTTGGTCTGATCTGAAATTCAAGCTTATAGTTGCAAATACCCCCAGAGAAAACAATAAATAAATGTTAAAGACGATAGAGCTTAAAAGCTATGTTTTTTTAAAAAAAAGATTGGTATTTAATTATAAAATATATTTAAACAACAAAGCAACTCCATATTCTTAACATCCTTTTCTATAGATCTGTGTCTGTGGTCCACTTGATTTCTGAGAATGTTGAGAAAGCCAATTAAAAGGAGTTCATCCTTAGTGACTAGCATGCATCAAGTATGGTTGGAGCCCAGTGGGAATGTTTGATTAGAGGTTTGGTCTTGAAGCAGACAATCCAAGCCTCTCTTCAAGTATATGAGCTGCCTGATTGAAGGCTGCTCACATGTGGAACCTGGCTGCTATGGCAACAGCTGGCAGGTGGCAGATGCAGGTCCTTGTCAACGTATGAGGCGGGGTCATGTGATGGGGGATGCAACATTAGCTGCACAGCTGACCTTGGGGGCATGATGGAAGGTGGAAAGTTGTTTTTAATGTGAAGGAAAATATTAATTGTCAATCAGAATTCAGTGAGCACATCTTTGTGATGTTCTTTTTGTTTGTTTGTTTGTTTGTTTTTTTATTTTCACCCCAATCAGACAGTCGCCGCTGAGCAATCATCGAAGAAATCAGTATGACACATTTCAAGTAAAGTAAAAGTATTAAATAGCTTTTTTTCTTCTCAAAATAGCAAATATCTACCAAAAGCATCAAACTGCACTGAAACAACTGAACTCAGCGAACCTAATGAGATACATATTCACCTTTGATTTATTTCCTCAACGCTACACCACACACAGTCCTTGTTAGGATCATTCATAGAGTACATCACAGCTATCAGACAATGTTTTGACAGAGACATCACAGTAATGAATGAGTATGTTTTCCGTATGCTTCATTTCATCTTGTGAATGACTCATGAGCTCATGAAGACAGCACACGTGTGGCCTAATTATCCAAGACTAAATCTCTTTTCATAAGTCGTGTCAAAATAAATATATTTTTTTTTTCTGTTTATTGCTCGGTCTTGCATCTTTCATTCCAGTGTTTTGTAGCATCTTTCTCTATAAATTTAAATAACGCTGGGGCCTGCATTGCTACAGTACTGTGCAAAAGTCCCCCCTAATTTCTTTTGCTTCTTAAAATACAGACTTTCTAGTATGTGAAAGTCATGTCCTTAAGAAATAGGTCCTGTAGTGTCCTGTGGTGTCTGACACCCAAAAGTTTGCAGCAGACATATGGCATCCTGTAGGTAGCAGGGTGTGGCCTTCTGGGAATTGGGCTTAGTTTGGTGCATCCGGTAGATGTTCATTTAAACTGGGATATCATGTTTTTGCATTGTGGTGGGGTGCAGTGTTGTAATGGGTGTAGCTGCTGTTGTCAGCTGTCAAGGAGTGCTATTGCTATGGGGGTTGTATGGTATGTGATTTACAAAAATGTTTTGGTGAGTGGTATTGTCAGCATAGCATCCACATAAATGCCAGGACCCAGAAGCACTGCAACAAGATAATCAGTGTTATTCACCCCAGCAGCGGTTTTAATGTTGTGGTTGGTCAAAGTCTGGGACTTCAACCACAGAGTTAAAATTTTATTTTGAAATTCTGTATAGGCATCATATCAAAGCAACTGCTGGGGATTTTTGAACAAATCATCTTACCTATCCTGTCCAATCTGTCAATGGCAACTGTCTCGAATGCCCTCCTCATCATGGGATACTCCTCCAGCACCTCGTTGAAATTGTCCACAGAGAGAGAATACAGGCGACAGTAGGTGTCCGCTCGCACACTGGCTGTCCGTCTGCCACGAGTCAGCAGGCAGATCTCTGGAGGGGTGAGAGATACGGTCAGATAAGAAAATGGCAGACAGATTTCAGGGTGTTGAACAGCAACAGAGAAAAGAAAAGAAACACTATGAACAAGAGGTCTGTTAAGCAGTCTGAACCGCAGCCACTGCACTGTTACATTAAATGTTGAAATGTTCGTCATAAAAGAGAACTTATTTTTTCACGAGGCTGTAGAAAAGCCTCAGGCTTAAGGAAATGTGTGATCAGAATAAAGGGGTTTAATAATACAAAGGCTGTGCGTTGTCAATTTGACCCATTGACAGTAACCCTAAGTATTTCCTAAACCACTAGCACCACACTGACAGCAGTGCGCACACACTATATTTAGAGATGTGCAGCTAAGCTTCATTGTGTTCTGTCGTTTCCCTTCCCTTTTTTAGTATCTCCTCCTCTATTGCTTTTTTCTCTTATCGGCTGGGGCTGACTGTTGTCTTGACAACCATACGCCCTCCTTTTCCCTCACCTGAAAGGTCGACCTCCTCTGACTCTCTGGGGAAAAGGGGGAAAAAAAGGAAAGACGAGCATACACCATTAAGAACATGTCTACAGGCACTGACTGTTCCTGTCTGTTTATATGAGATTTCTAACAAACTCAGAGTAATCCCAATCATATCATGTACAACGGGTGATTTTTTTGTTGTTGTTGTTGTTTCTAAATCTATTTATTTTTTGTAACTCATCCCTTTGGGCAGTCTTAAAGTAACACATGTGGCAGCTTTCTTTACGGGTACATGTAGCTGATATCTGTCTGCCAGGTGAATTCAATTTTAGTATTTTATTACTTTGTTACTAAGCACTAATTAGCAAGTATGTATGTCTATATGCTATACCCAAACAGCCCCACCCCGTCCAAACAAAGGTATTGTTTTGAGTCAGCAGACTGCAGGGTTAGGCCACAGGTGCCTTCACCTGCATGCACATACACATTTCTACATAAGAGACACACATCGTACATAGAGTACATTCGCATTAATTTACTGACTGTGAACTTGTTGTTCAGAGGTTACCGAAGAACGACCTTGAATGTCACCATGTGTTCTGATTATCTAATAAAGGTTTTCTGTTTCCTCTGTAGATTAATGATTAACGGCCTACACAGATGCTGAGTTACTGTATAAAACAGATATGCAGGTACAGTATTATGCTATAAAATGAATGACCAGTTCATTAATTACAACAGCAATTAATTAGACTATACTGTAAATAACCCGGTCCACTAAAAACAACAGGTTTTTGCCCCGTGATCTTTATTAACTGAAATTCTGTATTGCCTTTATATTAAAGAATCTGCTGCAGATTACCAGCAGTTGCTTGTAATCCAATTTTATCAGAGTTGTGGAAAAACCACAAACTCTCCCAGATGTCCCTTTCAGAAAATTCACATCTGGGATATCCCTGTTTATACAAAACACAGACATTTACATGTTGCTTGCATCAATATGTGTGCAGTGGGAAGCGCTGGCAGACGATAGGAATGCTAATGAAACCGCTGGTGCTGAATTAAAAGGGTTTTCAAACCACTGGGTGATCATTTGCAGCTCGCAGACAGGGAAGCTGTCATCCTTAAATATACTGAGAAAACAGGAAAATGCTGGGTGGTTAATGAGAACTGTAGTAATTTTAATCTTCCCCAGCAATTCTGGATCATAACCTGTTTCTGTGGTATGAGCTGCATTGCTGAATTGCTATTCCAATTAGTATAATGACTGGAAATTCTCTTTTATTGTTTCATTTTCTGATGCGTTCACGGGAATTAACTCCTTCTCCTGGTTCTAGCAGCAACTTAGGATGGGGAGTACTACTCAGACTGTAAAACCTGTTTTTGTTTGTCTTGTTGTTGTCTAGTTGTAAATATACAGTTACAGATTGTTCTATAACAAATGCTTAGAAAGATGATGCCAGTATCTGGAGAAGAGATGGATAGTTATTCTAGGCTGTGCACTCTGTAGAAACTGTGGGGAAGAGCATTGATAAAATATTTGTGTGTGATATATATGTACAAAAATATGGTTTGATGTGCCAATAGTTAAGGTAGAAAGTTGAAACACCATGAAATGGCTTCTTAATGTAAGAAAATCTAAGAGTGGCTCTAAATCCAATCAAAAATGCTTTGTGTTTTAGTTGGTTAGTGCTGTTGACACTACCATCTACTAACTGCTACTGAGTTATTCAGATATGTTACCAAACATACACACTCCAGTGGCAGTTAAACTGCGTTTCCCCTCAATATTCACGCACTGCTAGTTTTGTGCATGGAGACCTGTGATTTCCTCCCTGGTGGCAGGCATGACTTCAAACACTCGATGTTTGACATTATAAATGGCCCCATCATCTTCATTCTGCTGTGCTAATTAGGTGTTATTAATTAGGTGTGTGTATATGGGTGTGCATGTGCGTGCTGTGCAGTCGAGTCACTACAACAGCGCTCTGGGCAGCTGGCACATCAACGTAACTGCGAGTGGACAGAGCTTCTGCAGAGGGCACCGGATGTTAAAAATGCAGCCCAAAGAGTCACGCTACGGGACTTAAAAAGTGTGTGTGTGTGTGTGTGTGTGTGTGTGTGTGTGTGTGTGTGTGTGTGTGAGTTTATACGTGGCAATAGCAGCACTACATGTTTCTAAACAGCCACTGAGGAACAACAGCCTGGGAAAGCGGGACAGAGGTGGCTGCAAGGCAAGGCTAAACAAGAAATCCAAATGAAATGGGTTTTTTTTTTTTGTTTATCTGCTTGCTGCAATATTTCCTATTTAAACAGTAAACACACATATGTGGTATTACTGTAGTGGATTCTAGTGGGATTTAATGTGCAAATAACACCTAGAAGAACAGAAATGACCCGAGTAGATTCCTGAGTAGTTACATACCTCCAAAGTAGGAGCCGTCCATCAGCTTCATGCCAATGCTTCCCTTGGTCAGGACGCTCACCACCCCGTGCTGAATGAAGTACATCTTCTTGCCAATTGTACCCTCTCTGATGATGTAGTCTCCAGGCTGAAATACTTCGAAACGCAGTTTGGTCAGCATGGCTGTCACAAAGTTGGGATCTGCATTGGCAAACAGCGGCATGGAGGCCACCAGCTTACGGCAGTTGAAGTTGACAATTTCCTAAATGGTAACAGGAGACAGCGAATGGTTAATCTGTGGAGATTTTTTTTTAGCACTTGAATTCACAAACACAAGCACTGGTTTGATGATAGCTGTGCAATGATGGGTAGAGTGTAGTACAGTATATTCACTTTTTGCACAGCTGAAACACTAATCTTTATTTTATTTGTTTCTTTTTAGATTATCTTGAGGGACATTTGCACAGATCTTTTTCCTTCCTGTTTTTTCACTTCAAGCCAGATATTTTTCAATGAAAACTGCTTAAAAAATAAGTATAATTAATTTCATAACTGCTGAATTAGTAAATTATATATGCTATATAGTATATAAATTATATACTTAATAACTAAACAGTACAGTTCTAGTACGGAGAAAGCTGGAAATAACAGATTTTAATTAAATTTTTCAGATGAAGCAACTATAAATGAGTATTATATTGAATTTATTCCACCTTATTTCCTCTGTGGGGAGCTGAGAAATGTGTGTATTCATGGGTGAATGAGCACATCACAGTCAATGGGCATTTTCATACCTCGCGCAGAGGCTCATTAAGCTCCTCCAGGATACTCTCTTCATCAAACATCTTGCCCTGGTATCGGTGCTCATAGTAGTCATGGATTTTCTGTCGGAAGTCAGCTGGGAGTTTGTGGAATGACATATACTGCTCCACTTGTTTGTACTAGAAGGTGGAGAGAGGTGTAAGATATATTAATGAGAATGAACAGAAGCATAAATCAATGAGAACGGGATTCGGCAACTTTCTTGTTAATTTTGAGAAGTATGTCCAACTTTAAAGAATCATGGCAGCCTTGCTACAGAAGTTGAAGCAGCTGCAAAGACAATTCTCAAAAGACTGTTTATCAGACCTGTTCCCATCAGCTTCAGGCGTGCACGAACAGTAAATCTACTGAGATGTACAGCCCTGCACACACAAGGATCCAATGACCTATATATACCTTGTAGCCATGGGAGGAAAATTGTGATGAAGTAGTAAAGGAAACATGACAGCTCTGCAGTGCCCATGAGGATTCCTCATGCTCTGATGTGTTTAGAGAAGAAAGATGCTGTGATGGTACTTGTTAACTAAAGCCAGTTTCTCTCTCTCTCTCTCTCTCTCTCTCTCTCTCTCTCTCTCTCTAGTGATATTGCTTTACTAAATCCTTTTTTTAAGTAACAAAACTACAGAAAATGCAATCAAGATTTTCACAGAAAGAAACATGTATTCCTGTTCTGTGTTTCATTTTTCATGAGGAAGGAAATGTAAAACAAATCTTCTCCAATGAGCTGTGAAGACTGAAGGAAAGATGGTAAATAATTAAATGGAAATGGGCATTTGTGTAGAGAGAGTTTCTATTTCGAGAAAAGAAGATGTTTGCCACCTATGCTTGATTAATATGTAATTATGTGGCCAGAAATAATGAAATGAAATGATATAATGACGTGGTTGAACCCACTGATTCACACCATCGCATATTCTGCACTGCAATGCATATCTGAACCAAATGCAGCCTGAATGTCCACTTTGTTGCTCCGTAACACATTTAATGCCTGAACTCCCCATGGAAACAGAAGCTGCTGGACCTCCTGTATAGCTTCTTCTACAAGCTGAAATTGCATGGTACCTTACTCGCTGTACACAAACCGCTTTTGGATTAGCTTTATTTATTTATACCATGAATACTGCACGCAGTTTTACATGCCACCAACTTCCTGCATAAAAACAAAATGTGTAAATCTTTATGCTACACACACTGTTAGTGTCCTGAGGGTGAAAAAGCGACCACATGATTTAGAATAATAAGCCAACAAGATAACCCCTGAAAGTAGTGCAGAGCTCTTCACTTCCTGTTATATCAGCAGACACACAACACAAAATGATGCATAAAGATGCAACACGGACACACAAAAAGGCCAAAACTAAAATCATAAAAGTGGAGAATAATATGAATGAATCAATATTTATTAAGGACTCACAGATAGAAAAGCTGCTTTAAAACAGTAATCAATACTGGTGGAAGCGAACAACAAATCCACGTGGCCCTGTGGCTGGAGTTGCTTAATGTTACATAAGGTCCCTCTCGCTTTCTTTTCCAAGTGTGTATGTTTGTGTTTGTGTGTGTTTGTGTGTGTGTAGTAAGCACGGTGAGTCATACATCAGTGGAATAAACTGTCAATGGGTTGAGTAGTAGCTTTCATGGGAGAATCTTCCCTGTCTGACACTTACAGTTAGATTTAAAGGACACAGCATGCATGGAGGAGCAGCAGCAGGGGCATTGACAGTGACCTTGCTTGTAATGGTCAGAGACACATTCATTGGACAGGATGGCTTGCTGTCCAGGAAATTACATTTTACCACATTGTGAGGTGACATATGGCTTAGAGACTAAAATGGAGGCTTGACCCTGATGACAAGGGTGACACAGCAAATCACAATATCCTTTATGCAACACATACTAGCTGCCACGGTATGACATCATTAAACTATTTCTCTACAGGAGAGTTTTCTCTCCAAATACAGAATGGTGAGTGGATTTGACAGAAACTATGAAAAAAAACATGGCTTTATGTAAGAATTGCAATACTGGCAGAAAGGAGTGACCTTTGTTCCTGGTTTCAGGAGAACATAATAAAGTTCTCCAGGTAGCTGGACCATTGCAAATCCGCTCCATCTGCTATAATCCTTCTACAATATTTCTGTTTATTATTTCAAAGTTTCCTAATACTTTTTCATTTTCTATCCATATAACTGCCCACTATTGTACCGTTGTGTGATGCAGATACTGGACAAATAAATATTACTACAGACAATACCAGTCACACCTTCTAATTCAGTGGTTTTTCATTATTTAAAAATTGTCTGTATTATAGATTAATACTAAAGTCATCCCAACTATGAAGAAATACATATGGAATTATTTAGAAAAGTATTAAACAAACCAGAATATGTTTTATATTTTAGATTCTTCAAAGTAGGCACCTCTTGCTTAGATGATAGATTTGCACATCTTGGCATTTTCTCAGTCAGCTTTATGAGGTAATCACCTGGAAATGTTTTCAGTTAACAGCTGTGGCTTGTCAAGAGTTAATTTCTTGCCCTCTTAATGTGTTTGAGACCATCGGTTGTGTTATGAAGAGGTAGAGTTGGTATACAGTGAATAGCCCTGTTTGAGTAATGTTCTAATCCATATTATGGAAAGAACTACTCTGCTAAGTAAAGAAAAATGACAGTCCATCATTACTTTAAGTAATGAAGGTCAGTCAATCCAAAATGTTTCAAGAACTTTGAAAGTATCCTCAGGTGCAGTCACAAAGAGCATCAAACATTATGATGAAACTGGCTCTCATCAGGACCACCCCAGGAAAGGACGACCAAGAGTTACCTCTGCTGCTCAAGATAAGTTCATCAGAGTTACCAGCCTCAGAAACCGCAAGTTAACAGCACCCCAGATAAGAGGCCACCTAAATGCTTCACAGAGTACAAGCAGCACTCACATCTCAGCATCAACTGTTCAAAGAGGAGTCTGTGAATCTGGACTTTATGGTCAAATTGCTGCAAAGAAGCCTCTTCTAAGGAAGAACAAGAAGAGGAAGAGAATGTCTTGGGCTAAGGAACACAAGGAATGGACATTAGACCAGTGGAAATCTGTCCTTTGGTCTGATGAGTCCAAAGCTGAGATATCTGGTTCCAAACGCCATGTCTTTGTAAGATGCAGAAAAGGTGAGCAGATGGTTCCTACATGTGTAGTTCCCACCGTGAAATCTAAAATATTTTGGTTTGTTTAACACTTTTAAGTTTACTACATGATTCCTTATGTGTTCCTTCATAGTCTGGATGACTTCAGTATTAATTTACAATGTAGGAAAATAAATAAATAAAAACATTGAATGAGAAGGTGTGTCCAAACTTTTGACTGGTACTGTATACATACAGTAATGGATTACACTTACATACATACATGATCAAATGTATATCATGTCTGAGTAGATCACCTGCTTTAATGAACAGCATAATGAAATTTCAGCTGCAAAAATGATTTAATGCTTCCTCCTCTTTCTTATGTAAACCAATTTTAATCTCCTTCTCATTCAGTCTTAATTAATTGCCTTGGGTCATGGTTAATTTAGTATGAAAGGCCAGCACTAAATGAAACCTTACAGGTTGTCTTGCTCAGCCATCTGCTCAGATTGCTAGCATATGTTGAATGCAAACACATAATCCAAACAACAATAAAATTATACCATATATACAGAATAAAAGGGGATCGCCCCCCCCCAAAAAAATGAATGTGCCCCTCACGAACCCAATAAAAAAAGAAAAAAAAAAAACCAGTTTAACTTGAAAAATTCCTCCCCATTCACCACGTGTCTGTAACAATAAAGATGCAGCCAGCGTCCATAATGTCTGACTCATTCAGTCAAGCATGGGGATAAACGGGAAGGCTCCAATTAAGTGTTTCCTGCCCCAGGATTCAGTATGTGACAGTCTCAATTAAACTGGAATGACAACTCTCTCTCTCATGGACTTGTTTCCTCGTTCTCCTACTCCTTAAAACTGGTTGGTGAAGAAGCTGAGCGTTATTGCCTTTCTGATTTTCTCAGCATTAGACTCAGATTAGTGACTATGTCAGTCAAAGTTACTAGGACAGGAGTGATGCTCAAAAGGCCTCGTGTTTGAAGAAAAGCACGCTTATGAGTAAACAACTAAATTTGAAGGTCTCACATGAGGGAATATTAAGAAATTATGCTGTGGAAATACCAAAGAGCAAAGGGAGAAATAGGAAAGACGGCCAGTGGTTGTTATACTTACTCAGTTAATGCTTGCATTCATGCTGAATAATACACAAACCATACAGGGAATAAAGTTTCTTTGTGTTAAAAATTTCCACATAGTTTCTCTGTGTCCTTCCGCATGTTTATCCACCTGTGCTCTGCATGTTGCTGTGTCAGTCATCTCCTGCTTTATTTTGTTAATCACTTTCCTTGCACATCTCTGTCAGTTTTACAACTCCTGTTCCTTACTCAGCTTTCTGATTATATTTATAGTCTCCCTAAATTTAGCTGGTTTTTTTCTGCATCAGTTTAAAGCTTGCTTTTTGATCACTGTAATTCCATTTGACTGTACAAAACAAATACATCCATGTCAGGTACAGCTGATGTGCTTCAGATTTGTACTCATAATGCACTATCCGTTTTAAAAACTCAAATAAAATGATGTGCAGGAGAAAAATGACACTGAAATCGGGTTCCTCTGCAGTGCTTGTATAAAATTAAATAACATTTATAATTTTTTTTAACTGGACATAAAGCCCTTGGTTGGTGGCTTGCAAGCATGATGCATGGCTGTCACTGAAAGCTGCCGCAGAAATTGAATTGGTGCTCCAATTAATGGGCTCTGTCACTAAGAATCATGACTTGAGATGTGACAGTCTTATATCTGTCTATGTGTGAGCTGTTCTAAGTCTATAAAACCCAAGTCGACTTCAGCAGTACCCTTTAGCTTTTTAACTGAGGAGCAGAGACAGACCCATGGGTTGTTGTTATATTAATATGTTTCTAATGTATGTCCCAAATTACACTGATAACACTGATTTCTTAAAGGCACTTTGGTCTAATAAAGGCGGATTATATATAATTATATCAAAGGATATAATAAACATTGTGTTTTAGTTTAGCTGCCATCATGGATATTTACTTGATTACACAAAGAGTTTAACACAGACCCAGCAGGAGTCGCTGTATAGCCAAACGTTCATCTAAATAACATTGAGATGATGCTGAGTGTTAACTGCAAATGAAGGTCTGGTGTTTCTCACTTAAAGCCCTGAGAAATGTCTGAGGGCCTCACAAAGAAAGTAAGTAGTAAGTGGATGCTAAGAAAAATATTTTTTGGGATCAAACTTCAGATGACGTAGCTGCTCTATCAAAAGTAAAAGATGGACTCCAAGTAGTCCAGGTCAGGCCTCAAGTGATTGTCCAGGTTATGAAGTGAGTGGTTCTTCAAGTCGCTGTTTGATACGTCAAGGCCAAGTGCATCGCTGCTCATCATCAAAGGCCCCAGGGGTCACATCTCCCTCCTCTCACCACTATTTGGACACACTACCCCATGGCTCTTAAGGGGGAGGAAGTGATGGGGTAGCGGGAGTACAGTTACATAAGGGCTAATGCCCTCTGTCCATGTGCAGTGTCCTCTAGCAGATGGTGTATTGCCCAACAGTCAAGGGCGAATGGATGGATAAAACAGGGGAGGGCTTGAGGAATGAAGATGGGAAGGGTTTTTTTTTCAGAGACACCAATCACCTCAGCACTGATGAGACAAACGTTCAGCTGCATCTACTGCTTCATAATACCCAAAGACTTTTCTAATGTGGTGTTTTTTTCTATCCAGGTATACTTTTACTACATTGATAGTGTGTTTGAGAAAAATTAAGCCACTGCTAATCAGAAGCTTTCCAGAAGAAATTACTTGATGAATGCAAATTTGCAAATCTGCAAATCAGTTTCCTCTTTTTCTTTAAGGACACGCTGTACACCATGACGAAATATGGCAAGTTTTCAACGTGTTTGTGCAAAAACATTTATCTTTGGCATTTTTTAGGTTCAACTAAAGAAATGACAGTATCTAAAGTAGTAACCAAGAGCCTATAGATACAATTTAAAATTTGTTCTTTGATAAGTTGTTCATTATGTGTAGTCACAACACTGGTCCACCCCTTGAGGTAGGTGCATTTTTTATGCTTGAATAATTTATTGGTCAGTGTTAAGTGGCTGGTATGCACTGCATCCTTGCAAACACATGATGGACCATTGTCATATGGCCACAATTTCACCTCAGAGAAGTGAATGGTAGATTCACTTTTCTGAGGATAAAACAGAAATGAATGATTTAAAAATGTAATTTTAACATCTCCTGACAGAAGCAGTGGCTCTCTGGATAATCTAGTGTGCTGTGAGCAGTTGTCATTAGAAGTACTTTGTAGCTACCTTTTGCAGCCAGTAAACTTAGATCTGTAGACTGCCCCGCTCAAATAAATCCATCACTAATTCAGCACCATCTTTTAAATCCACTTCTCAGAATACACTCCTGTAGACTTGCTTTTATGTAATTGCCTTTTGATCTTGCCAACTTTTAACCTTGCGATGCTTACCCATGCATTTTTAAAATCTAATTTCATTTTGTTTGTTTTTCTTTTGATCCTGTTTTCTATTTTTATTTCCCAGTAGTTTTTTAAAATTCTTTATTAATTTGTCTTTTTATTATTTAATTTTTGCTTTCTTGTTATGCATTTTGTAAACTCTTTGTGCAAGTGTCTCATTTTTATTGTCACTACTGCCTCTTCAAAGGAGGTTATCTTATCGATTATGCTGATGTTTGTCTGTTCATTATCAGGATGATCTCAAAAGTTCAAAGGGATTTAATTGGCTTTTTTTTCTCTTTTTTTTGGCTCATTTCACAAAAACTAAGATATGTGGAAGATTAGTTTATACTCCCTGGAATCACTACTACGCTATTCCCATTTGTGCCTCAACACACCTTCCACCATTTTCAACTTTGTTGACCCTTTACTGAGCATATTTATTTGATACATGCATGGTATTTTTTTGTGACTGGTTTTGATTGGACTGTTTGTCATTAATGCCATAAATCTAAAGGAGGGCCTCTTGCAGTGAACACAGATCACAGTTCTCCTTCTAACAGAGACTCAAGAGAGACTGGAAAAAAAAAAAAGGAAAATGAGAGTCTGTCTCCATGCTGCAGTCTGTTTTGTGTCAGTTACGTGTTTCTGTCCTTCTGTTAATACTGTGACGTCTGGAGCAGTTGGTTCCTGCCGTCTTT
Organism: Pterophyllum scalare; assembly: GCA_024447675.2. Classification (NCBI taxonomy): domain Eukaryota; kingdom Metazoa; phylum Chordata; class Actinopteri; order Cichliformes; family Cichlidae; genus Pterophyllum; species Pterophyllum scalare. The sequence continues at coordinate 185,030 of JAMQGT020013170.1, read as the reverse complement.
CTGGTTCACAATTCTTCCATGATGCACAACAGTGAAATGCTGAACAGAGGAGCAAAACCATGTAAGGCTGGACCGAGCCAGCTTAGCCAACATCCGGTTTGTTGCCAGTCACTCGTGACTGTTTGTTCATCATTAACCACTGAACTAAACAGTGCAGCACAGCGGTCCGTAATAAGTCCTGCCAACAGATAACAGGCTGGAGACAGAGCTATGAGCTGCAGTCGTCAAGCTGACAAAACAGATTCTTTGTGTAAGACAGTCTAAATGCTAGCAACACCATGGACTTGTATTGACATACCACAAAGTAAACAGTTAGCAATGCATGCTGTGTTGAGACAGAAATGTCATAGCTCCCATACTAAGCATCTTCTCCTGCAGATACCCCACTGACTGATCTGTTTACTGTGGTACCAAGTTAGACAAAGCATGCTGGCATTGTTCTGCTTTTACCAGATCTGACATATATTGTTGGGTTATTGATCTGTTTATGGTTCGGACCATAAATAGAGACAGTTAGTGTGAGATAAGGAGAGGGATGCTGTGTTAAGGAGAAAGTGGTGAGCAGTGATTCCTAACATTTTCCTTCTGTACAGCGTATCGCCGTCACATTGATTCAACAGCCTTCCACAATCACAATATCAAATGATGCCTTCACTTGAATTGTGAATATTTAGAAGTATTTCAATTGTTTATCCTTTACTTTGAGCTGGTTTGACTGTTTATTTGTGTGTGGTAATCGTGCCAACAATGTTTACCTATTTTAAATCCCCAGCCTCTCTAAGCTATCTCAAATAATTAAATGATTTACCATTACTTTTGGCTAACTAGTTCTGCTTGCTTCACTAAGTAGCTGTAAAGCATTGTGTTAAGGTTGCAACTGACTCAGGTTGAGAGGAGGACCTGGGCAGTCATCCTGCTACAGTTAGTAGCTCCAAGAAATATACTAAGGGTCACTTTCATAGCAGTATGTAATCTTGTTTTAATGTTGTTGACTCCTAAAGACAAATATGTGGATAATCTTAACTAGGTCTTAAAGTTAGATAAATACAACTTCAAATGAACAAACATGTCACATATTATACCATGTCATTATTTATTTAACAAAAACTAAGCCAATGTGTGGCCATGTTCTTTTTAAGGAGAGGAGGCTTTCTCTTGGTAACCTTTTCAAACAATTCACACTTGTTCAGTCTTTTTCCAATTAAAATGGCAATGTAATTTACACAGCACATTTCTTTATACTCAAACCCAGTGTGTTTAATACACATTGGATTTTCATGAACTGTAATTTAACTTTAACATTTAACATGCTTACTGAGGCCTGCAGAGTCTGAGATGTAGCTCTTGCGTTTGCTGCAGTTTCTCTGAGCACTGCACGATCTGAACTTGGGTTGAATTTCCTGGGACAGCCACCCCTGGGAAGATTGGCAACTGTCTTAAAGGACTTCAGATTCTTTGGAAATGGCCTTATAACACTTCTTAAATTGATGGGCAGCAAAAGTTGCTTCTTTGAGATTACTGCTGAAGTCTTCTTTCCTTGGCATTTTGTTAACACACACTAGAATGCTGTAGACCAGCAAACTGCAAAATTTCTGCTTTTATAGAGGTGCTCACACTTGTTTGTGATCAATCAATTAAGTGATTAATTAATGTAATTTGATTTGATCTAGTTGATTAGCAGCACCTGCCTGCTACTCACATTCCCATGGAAGCAGTAAGGGTGCACTTAGTTGTTCAGGCACTGCTTCTGTAATTTGGCTCAATATTTGTTAAATAAATAATGACCCGGTGTAATACATCATATTTTACAGGTCATCTGAGGCTTGCGATAATGATAACTTGTGATAAATCAACAAAATTAAGATGTGCATATCACCTGCACACCTGTATCTTTCTGTTTTAATAATGACACTGCTAACATAGGTCCCAAACACTGAATAACCTGTGCCCACTGAATAAAGAATTAAAATCATTTATACCAAACGTGTTTTCTGAAAAGGGTCAGATGTGTGAATGCATGCCATGCTTACAATTTATTACGTCTGCATGGGTGGGTAGGGGAGCAGCTAGCATGAGACATCTCCATGTCACCCAGGATCTAAGGGAACTAACCAGACACAGAGCACCAATAACACTGTCACCATTTAAAAAAAAAAGCAGGAGCAAGCTCCCCTCCCTGGTCTGCAGAGACCCAAAGCTTTGATCTGCTGTTGTACAGAGATGACAGACTGGCTGAGGCCCAGCGAGCTGCACCCATGAATATCAAACTAATAGAACAGATGCAGTTCCTATCAAATGAGCTACCGTTCTTTGTCTGAAATCAGATGCGATAACCTTAACCATGTTGTTGTAAGGGACAAACAATGGAGATTTAATTTCTTTTTGGAGTGTCCTTATGGCACCAGAGAGGGACAGAGAGGCCAACTGTGGATGTTTAAGGTGATTAGAGCTTACTACCTAATCTATGTTACCAGTGATCTAAAGATAGACTGGGAATAAAGTCACCCCCCTTTTTCTGCTGTTTTTAGCTGTTTTAGCTTGCTGAAAAAATTTGCTAACTCAGTCGTGCTGTCCCTTAGAATTTTGATGGCACCCTGGCAAAGTGGGGTTAAATTAAATGGCGTTTGTGGTGCTAACACCTGTAATAAATTAAATTTAAGAAAAAATATCAGCAGCAGTTCTTTCCAGAAAAGGTGGTCCAGTAATCCAGGAAAATCCACAAATACACAGTCCGCTGTCCTCAGAGGGATTATTTCTTCAGGAGGGAGAAACAGTTTCTAAAGATAACTGCAGACTTTTGAGGATTATTGCTATTTAAAAGACATAAAATAAAAAATTTTAATGTTCTGAAAACCGGACACCTCAGAGAGAATATCAAAGAAAATAAAAAGCAAAACTATCTTTGTCTGTGAACTCACACTAAACAAGTAATTTTAAGTCACTTAAAAAGGGCAGAATTTGCACGATACATCATCACCAAGCTGGCCTGGCAAACGTGTTGGCCTATCCAAAGGATATGATGTGAATTGTTCAGTTTTAGCTCTCTGTTTTGGTCTCCACCAACACATGTCGGATCCCTACCTTTTCCTGGTATTGCCGTCTTGATGAGTCAAGTGACTGGATGAGAGCGGTGGCATGGCCGATGAACATGGCATAGCAGGTGGCTCCTACGATCATACTGAGCATGGTCAGCCAGATGTCCGACATGCTCTCTGGGGCTTGTCTTCCATAGCCAATGCACAGCATGTGGCTCATGGCTTTAAAGAGGGCAAAGGAGTACAGCTCGCTCCATGAGTCATTCTGTAGAAAGAGATATGGGGTTAAGAATTGGTTTGGTAAAGAAAATATAAGTTAAAAAAGATGGCAAAAGAGACAGCAGTGAAGTAAGACAAATCAAGGTCCGAGAATAACTTCCACTTTCATATTTTAATTTCAGGGAACAGCGGTGATTGCTTTAGCCTTGTGACCGGAGACTGCCTTCATTGCTAAAGGTAGACTGTTCATACAAGTTGGAGTGGTGCCAGAGAGAGTGAATTAAAGAAGGAGAGGTCTAAAGAGTAAGACATTCCTGGCTGCGTCTATGGCTCTGTGTCTGGTGATTGTTTCAGGTTTAGTGGAGGGTCTAATCATCATCACTGAACAGTCCCCCTCTCGCCTTGGCCAAGCAGAGGGAGATGGGAACAGAGTGTCTGGTTAATGAGGAGCCCATACATCTGCTTACTCCACTGTGCCTTTGATTGATTCTCACACATTCAGTCTACCTTAATTCTCCCATGTAGAGTTCATTAGACAGCCCTCCACAAGCACTACTGAACCTCTCATCCTCCCCTTCAAACAGATGTGGTTCACACACATACGCATGTACCACTGCATGTGTGTGCGTGTTTCTTCTACAAACTCCTCGGCCTGTCAGCCACTGATTGACTGGATGTGTTTTTTCTCTGGTTTCTATTTCTCCACTGGTATTTGCATTGCATTTGAGATTCAAATTTAGCTGGTTTTGGAAGAGGTGAAATAGGATGTACCGATGAAGGACTGCTGTCAGATGTTTGTAATTTAGCATTTAAAAACGTGATTTGAGGGACTGCAAATGAAGAAGATGAGATTTCAAAGGCACTTGGTCTCGAGGAATGGGGGTAACCGGAAAGTCAGCCCTGGCGTCACTCTGCGAGCTTGATTTGTTTAGGGAACACCAGCAGTTCTAAGAGCAATCATTATATCAGCTTTGTTGTTTCTATACAATGCCACCTTTTAACAACAATGTTTGTTCCATTCTCATTTGAGCTTTGATGGTTTTTTCAAACTTCTCCCATTCCTGGTGAACTCCACTGTCACCCCCTTCCTGTTCCGGCCCGCTTATCAGCCGACCAATGCACAGCATCGTTCACGTCGAGTACTGTGCAGCTGGGATTTTGGAGGACTGCACAGGAGCATGTTTGCAGTGGATGAAACCTCTCTCCACAGGCAAATACCCTCGCAAATGGAAACAACCTCATTAGCATAAATTAAACCCAAGTCTCCCTGACTGCCACAGGTGGTAAACAGACGTGGAGCTGCCATCAGCATGTGGGCCACATTGCTGGTGGATAAACAGCAGGAACAGGGAGCCCTAAGGTGTAGAAATAAACACCTTCTTTCATTCAGCTGCATATGCCTGCCTGGGTTTCCAGCTTTTTCTCCTATAGTCAAACACATGCACAAATAAGTATATAATGCGTGTTTCAACTAAGGCAGCTTGACTGCAATGCAAATGTATTATCTGAATGATAGTCCAAATGCTTCTTGTGATACAAAAACAAATTCTAAAAGGGCTGCTGCTAAATAGATACCTTATACAATAAGTAATAACAAATCCACCCATTCATACTCCTGGGTTTCATTGGTTCATGACCACATTCAGTGGTCCTTAACCTGTCTATTTGTGATCTATACAGCAACTCCTGGTGATAAAATAGGCTATCTACTACTGCCACATGTTACTGTGGCATTTATAAGACATCATTACTATAAATATACAGTCACTGTCAGCAGGTTTTTTATTCAACTATCTTGGCAGAGGCACAAGAGGTGAGAGTATAACTCATCTATGGGTCGAAGATGCAATACCCTGAATGTCTTTCTGTGTGGCCATGTGACTGTTATTGAAAGCCCACAGGTGTAAATTAACTCGTGCTGTATTCCCAGAAATGTTTTTGTTGATGTCAAGACCTGTGTTGCAGGTAAGCTTCCTGTTTCTGATCTGATTTTCATACAAGTACACAACATATGCACAACTGTAGGATGTATTTGCAGAATTGTTACTTCAAGTTAGGCAATTAAATGGAACCTACACTCAATGGCAATTTTAACGGGTTCAACTGCTTGTTAATGTAATTATGTAACCAGCCAATGACATGGCAGCAATTCTGTGTATTTAGGCATGCAGACATGGCCGAAACAACCTGCTGAAGTTCAAACAGAGCATCAGAATGGGGTAGAAAGGTGATTTTACTGACTTTAAATGTGGTTGTTGGTGCCAGGCAGGCTGGTCTGAGTATTTCAGAAATTGCGAGTCTGCTGGGATTTTCAGACACAACCAAGACTAGGGTCTATAGAGAATCATCTAAAAACTCTAAAATATCCAGTGAGTGCTGGTTCTCTGGGGGGAAATGCCTCATTTATGCTGAAGGTCAGAGGAGAAAAATAACAAGTCAAACCTTGAAGCAGAGGGGCTACAGCAGCAGACGATCACACAAGGTGCCATTCCTGTCAGCTAAGCACAGGTAACCTAGGCCACAATTCACATGGGCTGACCAAATTAGACAGCTGAAGACTGGAAAAATATATATATAGTCTTATTACTCTCAATTTCATTTCTGCTGTGACATTTGGCTGATAGGATCAGAATTTGGCATACACAACATGAAAGCATGGCTCCATGTTGCCTTGCATCAGTGATTCAGACTAGTGCTGGCTGGTGGTGTAATGGTGTAGAGAATATTTTCTTGGTATACTTTGGGACCCTTAATACCAATGGGGCATCATTTAAACACCACAGCCTACCTGAGTATTGTGGCTGACCATGCCCATCCCTTTATTTCCCCATCTTCAGATGGTTGCTTCCATCAGGATAGCACACCATGTCAGTCTTTGGGTTGTGGTGCAATGGGAGATTGACACCATGGATGCGTAGCTAACAAATCTGCAGCAATTGTGTGATGCTGTCATGTCAATATGGACCAAAATCTCTAAGGAATGTTTCCAGCACCTTGTTGAATCTATGCCATAAAGAATTAAGGCAAAAAGCAAAAGGGGATCCAACCCAGTACTAGCAAGGCATATCCAATAAAGTGACCGGTGAGTGTATCATGCTCATTTCCACTTCCATATTTTATTCTTACTCTTCTAAAGTAGCTCTGCATGTTTCACAGTTTAACTAATCCTTATTTACCTTTTACAGGGCTTCATGCAACCCCTCAGTTCCTCCTCCGACTGAAACAAATCATTTAGCTCTCTTCCTGTTTGCTTTAAGCCAGTTGCCTTCTGAAAGACTGCCACTTTTCAACAAAAGGTTTGAACAGCAGGTTGTTGGAGCTTCTGTGCACACAGCCAGAGCTGTCTGCCTGAGATCACCATATAAGGACGTCCACATCACTGACATCATACAGAGCAAAGAGCTGAATGAATGTATGTATGAAAGTAAAAAGGCTCTTCAAACACAGAAAAAATGACAGAGAACCAGATAAAGCTGACATTTAGTAAAGCATGCTTACTTGCATTCTTGAGAACAAAGAAAGTAAATAAGCACAGCTTCCTCGGTGTTGAACCTTTCTCTCACATGTGACTCACATGTGACCAAGATAACCCTTTGAGATGAAGCCAAAAACACACTGCCCAGCTGCAACCAGCTAGTATGTGTTTGAGATAACAGTTGATTAAAACTGACACAGTGCACAACTGTCTCTCACTGTGGAAAATTACAACCTTCATAATAACACAATAAACTAATTCTACAGAGATACCACCCTATATGAGGGTGGGATGGGTGGGACAAATTAAATTAGCGCTTGTGTTCATTTTATTTGCTATCATTCTTCACTGAGCAACACCAATGATCACTAATTGTACATAATACATTTAGAGAGGAGCACAAAGGGAGTATGGGACATCTATGATGCATGATGGCGTAATTATAGAATAGGGGGCGTACGTGCGTACTGGCACACCCATCTGGGTTTACATGGTGTTTGACTCGCAGCATCTATTTGACTGTGGGCGCGTTGAGCATCTCTTAGACACACTGCAGTCCCTCTCTCTGAAAGTCTAAAACTGACACAGGGAGCTTGGATTGCTTCAAAGAGCCTACATTTAGAATTTTAATATGTAAAGTTCCATAAAAGTGCTTGTTAGCAATGTTAAGATTCATTATTTAGAACCAGCGGCTCCATGTTTCTTTTTATTATTCAAACCCAGATGAGTCCAGAAAGTTGCAAGATGTTTTGGTGCCTGCTGGAATTACATAATATTAATTAAGAATGCTTTAACAGCATAATGTAATGTGTTTGATTAGAGTGCTCATGCACAAAGTGTCAAAGATAAATAATGGACCAACGAGTAAGACGCCATATCAGATAGCTGCTAAATGACAGGTTTTAATTTGTTATTTGAATTGAACATCTCATCTTGTCCGCTTTCGCTTAATTAAACTACAAGCATTTCATTTAGCATCGGGTGCGGAGAAAACCCCCAAAGGTTCAGTCAAACTATTTCATGCTTTATTTTCTTCATCTACAACCGTTGCAGTTTAGAGCATTTACGATGAAGCAGGAGTTAATATTCTGAGAGCAACTCATCACAGCACATATGCCACCAGTAAACAAAGAACTGGACAGGCACGGTTTAGTTGGGACATGCATCAGTGATTCGACACAAATAATATCACCTCATTATGGCCTTCTGTTGAAAGTCCAAAGATGATAATATGTGGACTGTGTAAAACTGTAAAGTTGGCGGATCAGTGCAGTAAATAGGATTCATTGTCTTTAATTTCTATCAAATCCATATGAAAGTTCTTGAAATATTACAGTGGGAATCAAACTGGTGGAACTGGCATCCCCCAGAGCTGCTAGTATGGCTACAATTTAAAGGAATAGCCCACTAAAGGAACACTTGTGATGTACATGTCGATAATTCAAATTTTATATTTCAGTCTTCTTTATTGAAGTCCTACTCCTGTGTATTGCTTAATTGACTTTGTCAAAAGTGAAATGAATGCCTGTAAATTTTATGTCCAATTTAAATGATCTGCAAGAAGAATCTGACTCAGTGGACTGAAGCTTCCTGCTCAATAGGCTCTTATTATTGGCTTTGGGGTTTATTAGTCTTTAACTGGTATTCCTCCTTTGGCAGATATGTAGAGGGAGAGATACAGCATCATATGCACAATAAACAGCTGCCAAACAGATAAACTCATCTGTTTACTCGTTCGCTATACCAGCACTATTCAATGTCTTCTCTATTAGTTTTATACACACATAAAAAGCTGATCTGTCTTTGCCAAGTGCTTGACATCTTTTTTTTGGCCTTTTGCAACTTTATTTGGCAGGTTGCAGTGGAGAGAGACAGGAAAGCGAGTTGTGGGAAGACACGTGGTAAATGGCCACAGGTCGGGGCACGAACCCGGGCCGCCCGTGCCACCACACGGCATATACGGTCACCTGCTCATCCACTGAGCCACCCTGGCACCTGACAGCTGTATTTTTTTAAAGCTAATGTTAAGCCCTGAAGTATTCAACACAGGCAGCGCTGGACTGGAGAACATCACAGCTGCCATCCTTTTGCTTTCAGCAAAACTGAAAAGCTAGCCATGCAGGTATAAATTTTAACAGACAAGGTTTTCTGAGGTAACAAATTACAGGTGCACTACAGTGATTGGGGTTACTTTAAGTTCATACAGAGTCTTTACTGAAAGAAATCAGGGTTCAATCTGACTATCGGATGCTCTAACAAACCCCACCTGTGTGGGCTGTTTCATTTGGAGGATCCAGTCTCTAAAGAGAGACCCAGCTGTTGTATTCTGGCCTGCTGTTGGTGTGTAACCATGTGCATCTGTCTAGTTAATGATGCAAGCTGTGGCCACATGAGTCCAAAAGCATCTATTCTGCACTCATCCAAGTACGAGCTTGTCCTTTATTGTAATGGCAATAAAAAGGAGAGGAAGAACAATTCTATAGACTTCTAAACATTTTTAAGAGACATATTTTGTTGCTTTGTTTTGTGGCTCCAGGGGACAACCCCCACTGAGGTTTAAATACATGGGTTGAAGAAACATCTTCAAGAAACATAAAGAAGTCCAGTCCCCTTTTTCAAGCTCCAGAGACCTTGTTTTTATTGAGCCTTCGTCTTCATTAGATAATAAAGAAAGAGAAGGGCGAGGAGAGAGATGCAGCAAAGGGCCCTCACTGCATTTCACTGCATAGCTAAAAATGACAAGACAACATTTCTTCTCAGAATGGGGTTGGTTTCACAGGGGCAACTTGCCCCACAAAGACTGCAGCTCCAACCAGTCTGTGAGGCAATTTATTTATTTTTTTTAGGTAGCTACAGCATGACTTGACCTAGCAAAATAAAGATAAGCTTAAGGTTCAGTTTTTAACTCTCTTCGACCAAAATACACGTCTATGCACTACAACAGTCACTTTCACTTGAAAATGTATTTAATGTATTTGTTCTAAATAGCACACCTTACAGCACCTCCAACTTTTCTTCTCTTAAAAATCTTTCTGAGGTCTGTATCAAATTAGTACTGAGAGCAGCTGTCGGATCATACAAAGCCATTATCATTCACACACATACACAACAACATCTCCACACACAGACCTCACACAGTAACTGTCCATTATTTTTATGTGCACTGACAGGCCTGTCTGCCGGTTCGATCACTTCAGGATGAATGGAGGGTATCCTCATTAACTTTCAAAGCATGACTGTTTCTTGAAGTGCATCCCCTGTGTGTCTGAATACAGTGCACATGCATAAATAGGTTCGGGCAGATTGGCGTTCTATTGCAGTTGCTGCAACTCTTCGGTTTCGGCTGTTAAAAAGCAGCCAAAATATTAACTACAGAAACACAGTTCAGTTAAATGCAGAGAAAGAAGATGAGAGGAAAAGAGTGTCTTTATTCTAATGCCATTGATCTAACAGCCAATCAGGCTGAGGTAGATGGGAACAAACCACCTGTCATCTTTCACATAAGAGAAAGTCACTTACATAATACACCGCGATCATCCGGTCTCTTGATCACTCTGCTGCGGGAGCCTGATTGTTGACTTACAATAAACACCACTGTCTGCTACGAGAATATCTTTTCTCTTTTTGATTGTTAAGCGGCAGAGATGAATACATTACAGAAAGGAAAGGAGTCTGAAGGAGGCTATTTTGATGATTACTTATTTATACTATATATCACATGCACACAGTGCTCAGCCACACAAAAACAACACATACACATAAAGGCATGCATAAAAGTGGCTCTTGAAGAACTGAATGAATCCCATGTTTCTTTCTGGAATGGCTTTCTTGCCACATTTACATAATTGCATGCATGACACAGAAAGGAAAACAGGGTGGAGTCCAGAAAATGTCCAGTGCAGGCAGGGAGCCTGTCAGCTTGAAGAGAGGATGAGGATCATTTAACGTTGCATCTCTCATTCAAAGCGACTCTGACGAAGATGTGACCTTGATTACCCTGAGATGTCACTGGCAGGGCACACTGGGCGGCCACACCCACATGAGTACTCACTGGCATTGTGGCAATGAGCTTGAAAACAGGCCCAAGGCACAAACAGCACATGTCACTCTGGGGCATCAAAAAGGAAAACTGAATATATACAAGGGGACAGAAAAGAGTCATGGCAGAATGTATGTCAGGGAAAAAAGAAAGGCAGGGTGGGAGCATAAGGGATACAAGAGTGACTGAAAAAGGAACAATACAATTTGCGTACATTCAAATCCTTGTGTGTGTGGAGAAAGAGAGCAAAAGGGAAACAGGATGACCAGAGATGAAATGAGAAAGCAAGTGATGGAGCAACAGAGAGGTAACAGTGATCTCCCCCAGGGTCAATTGGTGTGAGATCCATCTGTTCCTAGAGATCACACATACTCATATAAGAACCCACCTATCCATGTAAACACGTACACCATAGTGTCATAATACATTGTGTACTATAACACCATAGTGTCATAGTACACAGTGTATTTCAGGGACCTGAATGCCAAAAATCTCTGTGCCAAAATTAGAAGGTTTTCTCTCAGCATATCAAGCATTTTGTAGCTGCAGCACATTCAGCTGGCATTTGACAAAAGCATGAAGAAGGAATTATCCAGTATCCTGAACTTCCTTAGAAGAAGAAGCAAAGATGTAATGTTCTCCGTAAAAATGGTTTCAAGACAGTTACAGTTATGAGCAGAAATAAGCATCCAACAGCCAACCTACAGTATGACATCTTTTAGCTCTTTCACAATGACTTCTGTGAATGACAATATTGTTGTCAATTAACACATTAAATTAATAGACAATTTTCCTCACTTTCTCCCTGTACCCTGTAATCCAAACTTTCCTCTACAACTCCTAATCTATTTACACCCATTAGTGCAGGTCTCTTCTCCCTGTGGTTGCATGCAATCTGTTTCATCAGTGTTTGTTTACAGCTGCTCACAAACCAATCATCACCTCTCTGTTAACAACACTGCACACGCTCTATAAACTACAGAGTCACAGCCATTCATTAAGTTTATCAACTCAGCTGCTTTATGTACCCGATTGAGTACTTAAAATAAAATATTTAAACCAATCCCAGTGTCTCTCACTGTCGAAGTACTAACAGGATTGACACAGAAACTAAAGCATCTCAGAAGCTACCAGGATTTTTTATGTTTGTCCACAAACATACCGTCTGTGTGAAAGTGTATATATGTGTGAAATACAGTATATAGGCTAAAAATTATGTGTGAAAATAGCACAAATGGAGTGAAAGGGCAAGCAGGGTTACAGTTTAGAACGTTCTTATCTTCTAACTTGTCTGTGCCTCCAGCCGCTGTCAGTCACCACCTTCCAATCTGTTATCTCCAATCCAGAATGACAAGTCAGACTGGATAAAGGGATTAAGTTCAAAACGATAAAGACCAAAACAGTATTTTTGTGTGTTTTTCCTCTGTATTTGTGTCCACACTTGTGATTAATTATATATTTTAAATAAAAAGCAGACAGAGAGAGATGCTGTTGCAACCTTTGGGTTATTTAGTCGAGGTTGCATTTTGTTAAAGTGGTCAGACGGGCAACTGAATGTTTGGTGTTAGCTTTACAGCTACGGAAAATAGACAGACAATGAGGTTTATTTTGGTTAACTTGTACACTGGTGTGTCTCCTGATCATACTTAACACACAAAACCATACACACAGAGCATTTTGCTTACCACCATCTTGTTGAGGGAGACCCAGCAATCAGATGGAAAGTCCTGCAGCATGGGAACAAGAAACTGGAGACAGCCATCCCAGTGGCACAGCAGCAGCATCATACCAATCAGGTTGAATATTCGCACCACAGCACTGGCTAGATCATAGGTCATGTGGAAGATCTGTCAGGAGGAGGAGAGATGGGAAGCGGGGATTACAGATTTGGAGATGAGGAGGTAAAGCCAGAACTGATGTGTGAGGAGAATGAAAAGTCAGCGTTTATAGTGGCTGAGCGACGGTAAACACCACTCAATCGGCTCTCGCAAACAGCACATCCAGCATATTGTCATTCTGCTGATAGCACTGGCAGCCATTATGCTGTGGGGTCTATATAAAATAGCCTTTAACTTGTGCACAGTTTGCACAGTGTAAATCCTAAGCCACTCTGTAGGATAATTATGTTGGTAAAGAAATAAATCATGCAATTGGTGCAGATTTAGCGGATTCATTTGCAGAAGTGAGGGGAAAAAAATGCAGCTTTCATACGTTGTTTTCTTGCCACTAGCCGAATATAAGACTAATATTCACATTTACTCTGCTTGTGTTGCCAGCTGTTTGCTAACCTTGGAGGCTTAACTGAACAGAGTAGTATGAGAGCAGTGATAGTGAACCATTACAGTAAAATTGGTAGCTGCAAAAACCAAAACTAATGAGCTGAAAAATGCTGTAATAGATTTGTGTCCACTGCAGGGCAGTGCTGAGCAGTGGTGGTAAAAAGGGTGGAAGAAGTCCGAAAATCAGCAGATTATCACAAGAAAGAAGAACAGACTCAGCTTCCTCAAATGTCACCATCACCAGCAAATTCCCCATATAAGTGAATAGAACAAATACAGCAGGCATTTCATTTTCCACAACTCTTGTTGAGGGACTGACGTGGTTATTGTTGCTTATTTTGGTACCACCTGTAAAATGTCTTACAGAGTTTTGCAGCACTCAAAACTGATGCCACAAAATTATTAAATCACTACATCTACTTGATGACTCATACCAATTTTTTCATGCCAGAACCATTTTACTTATAGCAAAATGCTTTTTCTCCCTACACTGCTACCAGTCTGAGACTATCTTTCCCTCAGACCTATGGCACAACTCCAGATGCCTACAGAAATACTCTGATGATACTGCAGTGGATTTATTAGTGATGGGCCCGAGGAGTGCAGAACACCACTGGATGATTCTGTGGAGTGTTCTGGAAGGAATCATCTACTTCTGAATGTGAATAAGACCACAGAGACGGTGATTGACTTCTGAAAAAAAGCGGATGGCTACATGGCCTGACTCTATCCAGCAATGGGATGCTGATGTGGTAAAGGAGTACAAGTACCTGGGCATCCACATTCACAACAGGCTGAAGCGAAAGACCAATACAGAGGCTGTGTACAGGGGATGATAAGGCTCCGTTTTCTAAGGAAACTGAGATCCTTCAGTGTGTGCAGCAAAATGATGGAGATTTTCTATCACTCAGTTGTAGTGAATGCAGTGCACTTTGCTGTGGTGTGCTGGGGGAGCAGCATCAGAGCTGGTGACACCAACAGACTGAATAAACTGATTATAAAGGCTGGATCTGTGATTGGTTGCAAACTGGACACTTCTGGAGCTGTGGTGTGGAGGAAGTCACTGAACAAACTGTTATTCATCATGGATAATCCTCAGCAACACTTACTGGACAGGCAGTCGGCCACCTTCTCTAATTGACTGATTCAGCTTTGCTGCCAGAAGGACAAATACAGGAAAGCTTGCATACCACATATAGCATTCCATCCCAGAGGTTGTTATTTCATCTGCTGCTAATATATACAGTGGTGTGAAAAAGTGTTTGCCCCCTTCCTCATTTCCTGTTTTTTTGCATGTTTGTCACACTTAAGTGTTTTGGAACATCAAACCAATTTAAACAATAGTCAAGGACAACACAAGTAAACACAAAATGCAATTTGTAAATGAAGGTGTTTATTATTAAAGGTGAAAAAAAATCCAAACCATCATGGCCCTGTGTGAAAAAGTGATTGCCCCCTAAACCTAATAACTGGTTGGGCCACCCTTAGCAGCAACAACTGCAACCAAGCGTTTGCGATAACTTGCAATGAGGCTTTTACAGCGTTCTGGAGGAATTTTGGCCCACTCATCTTTGCAGAATTGTCCTAATTCAGTTACATTAGAGGGTTTTCGAGCATGAACGGCCTTTTTAAGGTCATACCACAACATCTCAATAGGATTCAGGTCAGGACTTTGGCTAGGCCACTCCAAAGTCTTCATTTTGTTTTTCTTCAGCCATTCAGTGGTGGACTTGCTGGTGTGTTTAGGATCATTGTCCTGCTGCAGAACCCAAGTTCGTTTCAGCTCGAGTACACGAACAGATGGTCGGACATTCTCCTTCAGGATCTCTTGGTAGACAGCAGAATTCATAGTTCCATTTATCACAGCAAGTCTTCCAGGTCCTGACGCAGCAAAACAGCCCCAGACCATCACACTACCACCACCATATTTTACTGTTGGTATAATGTTCTTTTTCTGAAATGCAGTGTTCCTTTTACGCCAGATGTAATGGGACACACACCTTCCAAAGAGTTCCACTTTTGTCTCATCGGTCCACAGAATGTTTTCCCAAAGTCTTGGGGATCATCAAGATGTGTTTTGGAAAAATTGAGACGAGCTTTAATGTTCTTTTTGCTCAGCAGTGGTTTTCTCCTTGGAACTCTGCCATGCAGGCCATTTTTGCCCAGTCTTTTTCTGATGGTGGAGGCATGAACGCTGACCTTAACTGAGGCAAGTGAGGCCTGCAGTTCTTTGGACGTTGTTGTGGGGTCTTTTGTGACCTCTTGGATGAGTCGTCGCTGCGCTCTTGGGGTAATTTTGGGCGGCCGGCCACTCCTGGGAAGGTTCACCACTGTTCCATGTCTTCGCCATTTGTGGATAATGGCTCTCACTGTGGTTCGCTGGATTCCCAAAGCTTTGGAAATGGCTTTATAACCCTTTCCAGACTGATATATCTCAATTACTTTCTTTCTCAATTGTTCCTGAATTTCTTTGGATCTCGGCATGATGTGTAGCTTTTAAGGATCTTCTGGTGGACCTTACTGTGTCAGGCAGCTCCTATTTAAGTGATGTCTTGATTGAGAACAGGTGTGGCAATAATCAGGCCTGGGTGTGGCTAGAGAAATTGAACTCAGGTGTGAAAAACCACAGTTATAGTATGTTTTAACAAGGGGGGCAATCACTTTTTCACACAGGGCCATGATGGTTTGGATTTTTTTTCACCTTTAATAATAAACACCTTCATTTACAAATTGCATTTTGTGTTTACTTGTGTTGTCCTTGACTATTGTTTAAATTGGTTTGATGTTCCGAAACACTTAAGTGTGACAAACATGCAAAAAAACAAGAAATGAGGAAGGGGGCAAACACTTTTTCACATGCGTATTACGGCAGCTTTAAGTAACATCACAACTTGTGAGGAAGAACTGTGGGAATGGATATTTTTAAAGTCTCAGTTTATAGATCACTGTTGAAAACTAGATTTATTCTAATATAACATTTGAACATTACAGGAGAAATTTGATAAAATATCACAACAGATGCTATAATTTCTTACCATTTTTATAAAAGTGTGCTTTTCACTCTCAGGCTGAGGTTCTCCATTACAACCAGGTGGGAGATCACAGGGTATACAATGTGTATTCATGATAAAACCTCATTTGTTGCAGACGAAACTTTGATCAGCAGCCCAGGCCAGGCTTTCACTGCTGTTTCTTAAGATTGCTCACCCCAGGTAAGAAGGCTAATTTTCATGGATGTGGACACAGCCTTGTAAACACCATTCACTGTGGCTTTGCTGGCTATCTGCCAGGCCTTATTATGATCGTGTGTGTGTGTGTGTGTGTGTGTGTGTGTGTGTGTGTGTGTGTGTGCGTGCGTGCCTGTGCGTGGGGGGCTAGATTTACAAGCATGTGTGCACTTGCTTAACTTAGCTAAGTGGATGGCGAATGGATGCAGAAGCACATTCCCCACCAGGGACAAGAGAATCCTTCTAAAGGGAAAGAAAGGAGGCCAGACACCATGTCTGCATGTCTTTCAATGCAGTATATGCATACTTGAAAACTCTGCTTTATGGGCTAATTTGCTGCTTTCTTGCATCAAAAATAGAGACTCTTTTCTCACTTTCTGGACTTCAGAAATTCATCTTAAATGTGAACTAGGCCTGTGTGTGTGTGTGTGTGTGTGTGTGTGTGTGTGCGTGTCTGTGTGTGTGTGTGTGTGTGTGTGTGTGTGTGTGTGTGTGTGTGTGTGTGTGTGTGTGCGGAGACCTGAATGAGCAGCCTCTGTTTAGAATTTACAGTTTGGGTGCAGCAGGGTCAGGGCACTCTGTCACACATCTCTTCACCTCAGAGGCCTCGCTGTCCTCAACACACAAGTCACTTGAATATCAAAAGCTCACACATATTATACTCCAGATATTAATGTGCACAGTTCTCACTTAAATACCTCTTGGATTTTTCATGTGGATTGTGTTTGGCTGACTAATGGTTATTTTATCAAAACCTGCAAATTTCTTTAAATTTATAATCTGTGCATAATAATTTCCTCAGAAAAATGCAGTATCTTAGCTGTGCACTGCACTGAAGATCATATCTTCCTCCACTTCTAAAAATAGCTACATATCATTAGCAACTGGTTATTTTTAACCGAAGGGATAACATCTTTTAATATATGTTGAATTTTCCTTCTTTACAGCATTTTAAGTTTGATCCCTTCCCCTTGTCTACTTTGGGTCCGTGTAATTAAGTTCAAAAACTACTAAAGTTGCAACTTTCTTTGCATGTTTTGTGTCTCTCCTGTAATGGCTAATGGCCTTAGGTAATTTCGGGAACCAGAAAGGGAAACACACTGTGAGGCCGTGCCCTGTGATTAGAAAGCATTCCGATTATGATTAATGAGGCTCCAGGACTAATGTTCCCCCTGACACAAGAACAGCACCTGGCCATGAGTCACTGTCACAGCACAATCTGGGTCAAAGCATAGTACTGTGACCACAAGTCACAGCCTGAAAAACACAGATAAACTATTTTCTACTCCTTTCTGTCAGACTGCTAAAATGCATTTTAAGGAAAACTAGTGAGCATGATTAATATGAGCCTTTTTTTTACCCTTCCATCCCTTTCTATTGCGCATGTACTCTTGCCCATTCACCATCATTGTCTAGCTCATGAGAAAGACATCAATACAAGCTTCCTGCCTCAGCAAATTGATCAGGATATTCACAACACTGCCTTTCTCTCCTTCTGATTCACCAGCATAGAAGCAGAGACAAACATAAGCTATTTATTCTCAGATCATTTCAAATAAATTGTTAATCTGGTCATTATTATTTTAAGCATGACTGTTGCCCAGTGTTCACCTCTGTGCTGGCCTTCGAAAAAAGCTATACAGTGAAATCATCACAGTACTAAGACAAGCGTTTAGGAAACAATGCTGCAGCGAGCAGACTTAAGCTGAACCAAGCTGAGCTGGGCAGAAGGGAAACACAATTCGCCCTGTTTGGACTAGGCCGAGCAGAGCAGAGCTTAGCTGAACTAAGAGGATCAGGGAAGGGCCAAGTTGAAGCGAAGGAGCATTTGGATGTGTGTGTGTGCGTGTGTGTGTGTGTTTGTATGTGTGTGTGTGTGTGTGTGTTGAATGAGTAATTAGGGTTTTGTCAAACTCAAATTACCGCTGTGTAATCACAAGAGCAGTGGTTATTCTCAGAGTCTTTGAGTGGAAGATGTTTGGTTAGGCCAAATAAGATAGAAGCACAAAGAAGCACATGCACACTGTAATCCACGGATACTTGTATGTATGTAGAATGGGAGCATATGATGGAGGATAATGCTTTTTTCTACAGAACATTATTTCCTGATGCAATTAGAGATGCAAAAGATTTTTGCATTAGCAAGTCTTTCAGCATCTAGTTGCAGCTGTTTGATTCCTTAATTTCTTGAAATGCTGCAAATAGGTATTTTTAATATGCAGATTTTTTTTCTGGTGTTTATTTTGAAAAACCCCTTTTACTTTCCTACTGATACAAACAAAATAATCTTTCATGTATTTTGTAATGCATCAATAACGTGCTCATCAAGAATCCTGAGCTATAATCCAGTTATCAGGCTTACTGGAACACAACAAATGTTTTATTTTTTGTGTCTTTCCTTGTAATATCAGAATGACTGTTATAATGACAGAACAAACCTGCTATGGTGTTATTAATTAGAGCCAAACAAGTCTAGTTTCTCTTTACTGATGAGCACATATGATCATCTGGTCATAACTTCTTCATTGCAGTGATAATCAATACAGCTGTGATATCATTCAGGTGTGGCAAACGTGATGCTAATGAGTTTGTTCTACATTAAAACTATGCAGCAGAATTCATACTATTCTGTGAAGACTTTTAACATTTCTTTTACTATTTACTGACTAATATTAGACACAGTTATGCTTATATCATCATATATGATATGCAAATGCAAAGTGCGGTGCAAAAAATATAGAACACTGCATTTGTAACATTTTGTGTGCTTGTTTTTACAGCTGTTAAGTATAATAATTTAATTCATTGTGTTTTTTGCTCTTACAAGTTTGTTTCATCTTGTATTGACTGGTATTTTAACTAAAGGGGTAGATTTTCAAATGTATTGTTCAGCTTGTGAACATAGAACATAATTTTTGAATAATCAGATTGTATCAATTATTTTCAGATTTTACGTTCGGCGTTCAGTGGCCAATCATTTGATATTGACTAGGTTGAAACCAAGGCCAGCTGTACAGGCCAGCTTGGTTGTAATTAAATATTTTAAAAGTTCATATCTATAGGATGTTGATCATTTATACTGATTAAAGGTATTGCATCCATTAATCATACATGCATTATCTTTGGACCAATAGAAACTCTGATATGGTTGTGACACAGCGCACGCACATGCATCTAGAATTTAGGTCAAGTATTTAGTATTTAATAAAGTTTTGAACATTTGTAGAAAAAAATAATGCTAAATGGTGGTTAGCATATGCTTAATCTGTTTTAGGATAAAGAGAAGGTCCTTGGAAAAGTTGATATACCCTGTGAGGGACCCCTAACCTTAAAAAGTTTGAGAACTACTGAGATGGAGATGCTGGATGGAGAAGTCATGTTTCCCTTGAGCATTATGTATTTCCCATGAATGTGTGTGCTGCATATGCTCCACATATACATTAGCACACCATCTAATCCCACATGCTTACTTTACACCTAGACTTATTATTCAGTAATTATCCAGCCTAAACTTTAATGGTCAAAGTAACCCCCAAGCCCTCTTTCTTCCCTGTGCTTGTATAAATGCTGAAACTCAGCATACCTCCTCCCACTGGTGGATGTAACGGATGAGTCTGGACAGCCTCAGCAAACGCAGCAGACTGAGGATCTTAGTGAAGCGGACAATGCGGAGTGCCCGCGCAGTTTTGTACACCTCTGAATCAATCCCTTTCTCCACTATCAGGAAGATATAATCCACAGGTATGGAGGAGATAAAGTCCACCACAAACCAGCTCTTCAGGTATTTCTTCTTGATCTTCTTGGGATCGAGGATGATCTCTGTGTTGTCTTCAAACACGATACCAGTCCTAAAGTTGAGCACTAGGTCCATGAGGAAGAAGGTGTCAGAGACCACGTTGAAGATGATCCAGGGTGTGGTGGTCTCATCTTTAAAGAAGGTGATGCCTACAGGGATGATGATCAGGTTGCCAACCATGAACATCAACATGGAGAAGTCCCAGTAGAACCTGTCAGGATGAATGAGCAGAAGATAATTAGAAGCAAAGAAGGTGCTCGTTTCATTCAAAATACACACAGAGCATACAAACACACACAAACAAGGAGCAAGATAGGGTCACATGTACAACTTTGAAATCTGGTAGAAAAATAAAATAATAAAATAATAATAATAATAAAACAATTAAAAAAAGAAAAATCTGAGGCAAATGTGTATGAGCAGAGGAAACATGTCTAGAAACTGATGTCACAGTAGTACTGTTTGCTATGGATATCACATACCAGGAAAGATGCTGATTCTGCTTGATTTATGACAGGTGGTAAGCATATTTCCAGCCTTCTCTGTGTCATGAAGCAATGCATCCTCATGGGCTAAACACACTCACAAACTAAGCCAATTCAAACCAAACAAATCTTTAATTTTTAATGAAGTACCTGTTTTTTCCTTTACCTTACCCTGTTAACCAAAATCATGCAAATAAAAAACTCCTCGAGCAAAATTTGCAGGATGTACTCTAAACAAATCAAGGACAAACAGCGACAGACGCCCAAATCGATAAAGCAGCCTTCACAGCTACGGTGTTGTGCTCCATCACCTATTTCCAGTAGTTAGTTGATACTATATTTATTGGTTTGAAAAAGTCTTTACACAATAGCCAGTCATGCCGGGCATTAGATGCTGAATTGTGAGAATAAAATTGATTTTAAATGTAATTCTTTCCTTTTATTGATAGGA
Source organism: Pterophyllum scalare (assembly GCA_024447675.2). Classification (NCBI taxonomy): domain Eukaryota; kingdom Metazoa; phylum Chordata; class Actinopteri; order Cichliformes; family Cichlidae; genus Pterophyllum; species Pterophyllum scalare. The sequence goes on along the minus strand of JAMQGT020013170.1, from coordinate 164,024 downwards.
AATTCAATACAGTTAGTGAACTGATTATCCAAGGCATTCGACTTTTGGTCAGGAAAAAATATCACCCTGGCCTCTAAATGAAAGACATTTTTTGACTATTTTATTGTATTTTACTTGACAAACTATTAATAACTGGCAGTTAATCATTAACAACTACTGTTAGTGTTGCAGAACAAGAGGAAGATACACTGCAGCTACTTCTATTAGAGAAACTAATGGAAGCATTTGCTGAGTCATGACTTGAACTCTGGTTATTTCCATCCTACTGTTACACTTTGCCTGTAACTTCACACAATAAAGCCAGTTATCATTATTAAACAGTAGCCTATAAATATTTGATGGCACACAATACCAATACAAGACAAGAAATCTAGTTTTCTACACTTTATTAGAAGAGCTGTCCTTGGTGCTGAAAACCAAGCACATTAAGACACATTTATAGTCAACTTTTTGACACCACTGGAATGTGTGGTATTTTTGTAAACACAAAAGCTCTTATGTTTCATCTTTTGATGCTTTGGGAATGAAGAAATAGCTCTGTTCATGATAGGATAAGGGTCAACTCTCTTTTCAGATAACCATGAAAGAGGGCTTAAAATAGCATGTGTGTGTGTGTGTGTGTTCACATTTCCCATATAGAGTTGTTTGTCATAAAATAGAGGCACTAGACAATATTCAAAAACAGCTGTTAATATTCCTTCCATACCAGTTCACTCTAACAACACGTTCATTGACCTAACGCAATTTGACCCATACCTGAAGTCGCTGTATGGGTGGATAATCCAGTTACCCGCTGACTTTACGCGCTCTTGTTCTTTCTCCACTGCCTTTTGACTGCCAAACATGCGCAGAGAGAATTTGTTAACTCCAGGCTGAAGCATGGAACTAAACTGCCGCTGCATGTATGTCTGATTCCCCTTGGAGTCTCCATCATCCGGCACTATCTGAGAGCCGTCCTCTGCTTTGCTGAATGTGACAGAATTTCTTGGCTGCTGAGCCTGTCCTTTACTACTTGGGGCGTTGGAGAAGGAAACTCTGGAGTCCTTTTTCTCCGTGGCTGCCGTGATCTTGACCTCGGCCCCCGGCCCCTGTGTCAGGGACCCAGCTGAAGTGACAGAGCCGTCCATGCTTGCAGCCTGCCCCTTATCGTCTCCAGTTGCTACTACTCCATCTGCCTGCTTCTCCTGTCTTGAGATGAGAGAAGAAAGGCTCCCTGAACTGGCCGGGTCTCTTCTACAATCTCCGTTTTTGTTGCATATCATACCGATGCCCCCCTCTCCTATCACGCCCGCCTCAGACTCTGTGTCCCCAGCACTTCTGTGGTCTGAGTCTGAGCTGCTTCGGCCGCCAGCAGCATCCCTCTGGCATAACAGAGCAGATGCACTACTGCCACTGGCAGTGAAAGGTGTGGAGTCCTCGTCTCGCAAGAGCAAGAGCTCATTGTTGTTGGAGTTTTTTCGCGCAGTAGACACGGCTCCGCCTCCTGGCGTAAATTTCTTCATATTGGTCCCCCCGCTACTTCCATGATCCTCGCATCCGGCCAAACTGACTACTTGAGGTGGTCGAGCATCCTGGAATTTGGGATCCTCATCGCCGTCTTCCGCCTCTTCCATTACAGGCTAAACAGACACTCCAGTACCTTAAAGCGGGCGAGACTGGGCGGCGGCTGGGGAAGGAGCTGTGGAGTTCAAACCCGCCGTCTGCTTTCCATTCACATCACTTAACGCCGTACCGGTGGCGTTGCTATGGCTGCAACTTGGCTGTTGTTATTGTGTTTGTGTGTGGTCGAGAAGAGATAACAGCCTTACCCCAGGGCTTCAACCACCTACAGGTAGCTTACAACCTACTGAATACTGAAGAAAATGTGCGCACAAAAAAACAAACAACAGTTTTGTTAAACCAGGACACACAAATCTTTCTTGTTAACTAATTTTTTTTAAAAAACCCTCAAACTTAAGTGATAGGAAGAATACAAAATAAGTTAAAGTACATTGAGTACGATGGTTTAAATTTTTTTTTCTTTTGCATTACACTGATGCTTTGAGTAGCTTTAGATCAAAATGAATCATTAGTCAAGAGCCCATGCTGCCATACTCAGCTGATCCAGTATCAATTAGATTATATCTAGACTTTCTCTAAAGGACTGGGAGTCTGGTAGCAGCGTCTGCCTGTTCCTTTGGTTTTTGGTGGTTCCTAAAGCGGGTAGAGTTTTTACGATGAAATGGCCCCACCTTGTGGATAAACATATTTTTAACAATCTGGAGCCAAGTCCGTGCTCATCAAGATTTGGAAGAAAACCATCATGTTTGCTAACAGGATATCCTTTTTGATAAACTTTATAGTTTAAACCACGAAATCATCTATGTAAATGTTTGGTGATGTAAAGGTATGGTGTGGGATAGTTTATCAGGAGTTGCACTCAGCCCCTTAGTTCCAGTGAAAGGAACTCTTAAGAACTTGACTGGCCTGAGAGAACACCTTTAGGATGAATTACAGCAGAGACGGCAAGCCAGGCCTTCTCCAGCATCAGTGTCTGACCTCACAAATGGGCTTCTGGAAGAATGGTCAAAAATTCCCATACACACACTAAACTGTTCGTGGAAAGCCTCCCCAGAAGATTTGAAGCTGTGATACCTGCAAAGGGTGGGCTGAAATATTAAACCCTATGTAAAGAATGGGATATCACTCAAGTTCATATGCGTGTGAAGGCACACGAGTGAACACACTTGGCAATATAGTCTAGCAAATAAAGCTGAACTAGGAGTCCGTGCCTAATTTCATGTCATACTAATTTGTACCAGATAATGCCGCAAGTCAATCCAACCTTTAGCCTAGGAAAAGTCAAAACCTCTTGAGAAAATCGGGCTAGGACTAAAACGTATCTGAAACAGCTGTACACATCTGGAAACATCTACACTTAATGGTACACTGCTGCCCCCTGCTGGTGAAAGTTATGAATTCTTGTAGAAAATAAATAGAAAAATATTTTCTGCTGTGCTGCCTCTCCGCCTCTTGGCAGTAGAATCTTTAGATGGCACAAATCCCCTGGAAGCACAAGTTTGAGAACACAATTACCAGGTCTCAGTAGATCTCAGTGGGGTGCGTGAGAGCCTTAGTGACTTGATTCACCATATTAATTCAAAAGCAAATGACTAAGAACAAACCAGGTAAAAGAAATGCTAAAATTATAACCACAGAGGATTTCTGCAATTGGCAGAATGGTAACTAGTCCAAGATTTTTAGTAGATGAATCTAAGGTATCAATTTGGTCACATCAGTCAAGTTATCAATGCTGAAAGCTGGCCACTCAGCTGGCAGGGTGACAATACCCCCATCAGCCTTTTTAGGGTGAGGGGTAAAAAGCACTTTAATTCACTTCAGTAAGTTGGTTGAGATGCAAACGGATTACATTTTGTTTGTGAAGTGAGCCTTGTGATCTCAATGCACTTGTACTTTAAGTGTAAGCAATTAAGCAATAATGCTGTCAGTTTCTAGAGATACTATGGTAATTGATATGATGGCCCTAGTGTTAAAAAGTAAACCAGTTCTTTAAATACTTCCTTAAAAAAATCATCACAGGAACAAACATTTTCACTTAGGGCATATTTTCTATTGCAGCTTACTATTCTAAGCCACCACACCATCTGAATAGTTTAAGTTGAGAAACAAAACAAGACAAATTTTAATACCTTTTATTCAGTTTGTGCAAGTTGTACAAGAGATGTTGTTCCATGTAAAAGGAAGGTACAACAATTTACACAATTCTGGCCGACTAGGTCTGTTAATTCTGAAATGGCAACATCCAATCACAACACTACTCTTGGTTAAATGGAATATATGGCTTCTGAATCATCTATACAGTGAAAGGGAACAGAAACATGGACCCAACAGTCGCACACCACTGGTTCATGTTGAATGAGTTTAAAATTTATTATTAAAAAAAAAACAAGTGTTTGTCAGCAGTTTGTCTGCATCAGTGTGGCGCATAAAAGGTCCATTTGACAAAAGTAACAGTTACACCTCTTGCAGTTGGTCCTCAAATTTCAGCCATGTAAAATGAAGTCAGCAATTAAAGCACTGATTAGAACCTCAATTTAAAATATTTAAATAAAAAAAGAAAGAGAATCATTCATATTTTTATATATATATATACACCCCCCAACTCTTTCCTATTCAAAACAGTAGTTTCTGGTGGTAATAAAACATAGCATATTTAATATCAGTTATTTCTGCATTTAACTTTAAATGACACATTAAAATTTAGTGGCAGGTAACAAAAGAAAAGAAAATGGTGCTTGTTAAGGCAAAGTGTAAAACTCTGCTAAGGGAGGTTTGTAATGGTGAAGGGACAGGTGGAAATGCTTTCCATTATTTTAAATTAAGAGTGGCAGTGATTCACCAGGATAAAAAATAAAAAATGGTCCAGATCCTCTAAACACATCTTTGTGTTGCTTTATAGTTCACCATTTGCTTTTATTTTGGAGGATATAAAAGCAAAGACTGACAGCTGTGAGGTCAGTGTAGGAACAGAAAATAACCACAAACTATGCATTCCTCATGTGAGCATTCTAATGATTTTACAACAAACACACACACTTGGCTAGAACAACACAAAACTCATGCAATAATTGCCCCATGGCCTCAAGCAGAAATTATTTCACACTATAATCTCTGGCTGTACAATGCGGAGAGGAATATAGAAGAAACCAAAGCAAGAGGAAATCATATTCTTTAAAACATTAACAACCAACCATGAAAAGGTACTTAAAATTGCAAGGTGCACAGTATATTGTGCCACACAACAGCTGAATCCTGGAGTGTCATCTGGACATCCATCTAAGTGAGGGGGGAGGGGAAAAAAAAAAGCAAAAAAAAGCAACCAACTTTATTAAAAACCTTTGTAATACATCACGAAATTATGAATGTTGAAGTCTAAAAAATAAAACTACAGACTGACATTTGGCTCATAAAAATGCAGCATATGAATTCCAGCAGTTATTTTAACTCACCTATTTCAGCTTCTAGTTAGAGTTCCTTTGCCTCACATTCTTGTCTTTGTGGTTTGCATTAGAATTGCTCTTCCTGAAACATATTTAACAAAATGAGCTCCGAGTAAGCAGCAAACCCTTTAGTGACTATCAAAGTAGTAAGCTGTTGATTGCACTTACAGAGGAGCAGATCCTGAGTCATCATCTGGACAGCAGTGAATGATCAAAGACAGACGAAGGGGAAAAATAAATAAATACATAAATTAGATTAAGCTTAAAAAGTGTCACCTTTGATTGGTGTGAGAAAATGCATGCCACCCCCAGCCCACAGATGATGGTAGCAAATGTTATCTTCTGCAACATGACTGCAATGGGGTTATGATTAAATCCAACTAAACATGAATAGAAGCATGCCCACCTGTTGCACTTCTGTCAAAGAAACAAACTCCTTATAAAGCCCATTTAACAGGTACAATCATTTGTTTTTTCTCATATCATAATGTAGCTCTAGTTCAGTCTGTAATCATGATTAAAAAGCCTGTTCATGAATATTTTTATGCACTGTCTTGAGACACCCCTTCGCATCACAGAGGCTCATGCAGTTCAAGCAAAGGACAAAGGAACACTGCAGTGCACTGCTGTGTTAAAAAACTAAACATCTTTAAAGTGGCAGTGCTAACACACATCCTGCATGTATTGTGGCAGAATTCACACCTGAGCAACAGCATGTATTCACAATAAGGCAAAAAGTAGGCTACCTCAGCAGCCAAATGATGAATGAGACAAATGGTATACTGATCTTGAGAAGGTTGCCTGTCATGTATCATGCATAAAGTACAAGATGCAGAAAGCATGCAGACAAATAGTTGAGACCTCTTTTCAACCTACCCAAATTCATGTCAAACCATTATAGTAGTTTAAGTGTCTCATTTGACTCTTTCATTGGCTCAGACACATGTGTTTAAGAACCAGAACAAAGCGAAAAATATTTGAAGCTTGCTCTGTAGGGCCAGTGAAAGAGTGACCAAGTCTTTGAGCACATTCCTCTTAGAAGTGGTTACTATGAAAGCAGTTCATTCAGACTCCCATTGCCCTTTCCACGCGGTCATCTCAGGTAAACCACTTCAGTCTGACATGCAGTTTTGTTCACTTACCAAAATGCAAAATCAGCAGCGAACAGAGAAGTAAAAATGTAAATAATAAAAAAAAAAGTTTCTAACAATTGTTCACACAGTGACGGCAGCTGATTCCTGATCTTTATTTCCAAAATGTAAAATATTGAAAAATGCATGCAACTTCAGCCTGTATAGCTCCCCATACAAAATGCTTTGCCTTTCATAGTTTCAAAGGACATTCAATCCTCTCAACTCATTGCTCAGTAAACTAGGCCTACAGTTTGAAGTGTTTTGGTTAATAGAAATTGAATGACTTCATAAAGGAAGAGGATAAGCCTTTCCTGCAAAAAGTTGAGCTGCAGATTGAAAAGTAGCAAAAAGGCATATAGTTTACTACTTTAATAAAAAAAACAAAAATGGCCCTGAGTTTCTGAAATTCCAACTATTGCATCCAACTGACAAAAGTAGCCGTTCAGATGAAAATGTGACTAAACAAAAAAAAAACTAAATTAAAAAAAAAAAAGGAAAAAAAAGCATTGGTAGCAACAGCTATGATAATTTAAGTGGTAGTTATTACAAGACTAATGACTTCAGCTTACGTGCTGATATTTGCAAGGGAGAAAGTAGAAGAACTTGTTCATGTTACAGAGTACATACATTTCACTGTCAAATGTAAGGCTAAGTACAACAATGTTCAACATCCCAGGATTTTTTTTTTTTTTTGAACTGCTAAAACTCCCTGGTGTATTCATCGTGCTGGCTCGGCAGTCTCAATGATATCAAAGATAAGGCAGTGTTGCCTCACACGCTGCTAAATTCAGTCTGAACATGACCTAGATATGGATGCGATGTGTGGTGGACACAGTATACATACCGTCATTGACCTCATCAGGCTTTCTCCTCTTCTCATAGATGAAGATTATGGTCACGAGGATGATGACCTCGGCCACAATGCCAAGAAAGGGCCAAAGAGCAGCCAAGCGACTGCGGACACGCAGGTAGATCTTGTCTTCAGCCTTGCCAAGATCACTGATTCCAGAGCACGTGTAGGTTCCGAGGTCGCTGTCGATGTTCAAGTCATTAATGGTCAGACTGGTCTTGTCGGGGGTGGTCTGGATCTCATATTTGTCAGTGGTGCCATTGATGAGGAGCTGAGGATTATTTTTAAACCGCAAGTAAGGAAAAAAGAAAAGAAAAAAAAGGTTGGGTCATTCACTTACAAACTGTCACAGTTACAAATATGCAGTGTTACAAATATGAAGTGTTTCATGAACTGGAATATGACCATACATACATACATACATACAGGCAATGACATCCATGCAAAGTATTAATTTTACATAATCATGATGCTCAGCTAAGCACTGTGAGAGTTGGCAGCAATTTCAACTTGAGTGAACATGAGTATCACTGAGTGTGACAGAAACTCACCAGTGGGCTTTCATTTTCTCTCTCCTTGAACCAGACCCAATCAGTGGGTAATGGATATCCATGACCCACACAGACCAGCACAACTTTGTCATTTTCATTTCCATGTTCAGAGTGCTTGTAGGCAGCGACATGTGGAGGTGCTGCAGCAAAATGATAAACATGGATTAAATTACAATATGATAGATAGGTTTATTTAATTTACTACCCTTGGGAAAGAGGCAACTTCACATACAAATTACCTAGAAAAATAGAAATACACTATTCCACGTCACATTCAACATGACAGCATGCATTCATGATACATTTTCTGCATTACATTTACTAGTGCTAAACAATGAAAAGTATTAAATTGTGCACCCTGCAGATTAAAAAGTCAATTTAATTTTTATTTTAAAAAAAAAAATTTTTTTTAAATGGACAAACTGAAAATGTTTACCTCTGAAATCTACTGACATAATTCAGTGCGATTCCTCTACTTACTTTTGACTTCAATTGTCTGCTTCACCTCTGGATCAGTCATGAACACACATTCATACTTTCCACTATTGGCATAAGTGATCTTTTCCAATCTATGGGAAGAAAAAGAATAATTGATTTGGAATTAGTTTAACAGTCCTTGTTAACAGAAAAGGGAAAAATTACTCCCTAAGACATGGTATCTAATAAGTGACTTAGGACCACTGCTGAAGCCACTTCAATGATGCTGATTAATTTTCCCATTCAGCCAAGTAGAAAATCCACAATAGATCGTCGTTTATACTCAAGAGCCTTGGTAAAACTAATGGTGCTTACTCACCCAGCAAATATTTCACATTTTCCCTCTTGATTACAATCCCGCTCTTGTTTGGTGCTACTGTCCTGTACAGTCCTGCATTCTCTCTAATGGGGAATTAAGGTCAAGCAAAGTGAGAACACAGCTAGGGGCGCTTATCACTGCTGCCAAGACTACCCGCCAAGCTGCACGTCTACACTGTCCATCTTTCTGCTAATCAAGAGCAGTGAATGCTTGGATGGTGCCCCTAGCTCTGTTGCTAATGCTGAAAGAGAAAGAGAGAAGAGGAAAACCGAGAGGATGGATGGCAGAAAAAAAAAAAACCCCACAAAGGAGTAAATAAAGGATAGAGAGAGACACTCAGACCTGACTACATAGCACTTGGATGCATTTTTTTTCCTTCTTACTTGAGGGTTGTGTGAGATTTTGAATCAGTGGTTTTGGAGTCTTCAATGATCTTGCCATTGTGAGTCCAGTGGGAGCCCTTGATGGGAAGGTTGGCATCTGTGAGATTGCAGCTGAGCATAGCAAAGGTTTGGTTGCTGACTTCAGGAGGGTCGATGTGGATATTTGGGGCTTAAGATGGAAAAAAGGGAGAGAAGGAAAAAAAAAAAAAGCAAAAAATAAATGAGAAAACCAGATCATTGAAAATCTTTGAAAAATTAGAAATTACACATTTTACAGGGTTAGATATCAATATACTTTGTAAAAGAAAAAAAAGTCTTGAAATGCATTATTGCCACTGGATGCGTACATAAGATACAGCTTAATTTATATTTTTATCTTGACACTCAACAGCTGTCTTCAGAGAAAACCAATCTGACGCAATGACATCTCAGTGCATAATCTATGGTAGAAACCGTTTTCTATGAAGAACAAAAAAAAGTTAACAGTTCCCAGTGGTTATGGGGGGACTATTTTAAAGATTTGAATAAATCCATATCTCAATTTAGAAGCTACATTTTTAATGTTTTAAAAATTCTATGTATACAACAACCTTCTGCTCACACTCACTGATGAGTGAAGAGTAAATAAAAAAAATTTAGAGGTAACTGACTTAGTAGGTTATACTATCCTTAATGTTGCCAGATGTATTACTTTTGCTCAGACAATTGTTGAGTGTTGATTGGTCAAGCAAAAGTCCAAGAATTGCCAACCAAGCCTTAACATGTTCAGCTTGCCAAGTTTAAGGATTAATAATGAAAATCCATTCTGAGAAACCATGAGAACAATGGGACACAAGCACGAGTGCTGTACAAATGCACAGAACTTTCTGAGAAAGGTGGAAAAAGCTCCCCACCAACAGTAGAATAGGAGGAAGAACAGGAATTACACTGGAAAGGTAATAAACTACAGAAAGGTCATAGGGTAAAGATCCTTTAATACATGCAGAAGCAGCAACAGGGATAAAAATTATCAGCAATTTAACTGCCAATCATGTGATAATGGTGACTTAAAGATTTTTTTTTTTTTAATTCAAGCAGTTTAGCTCCAATTGGTTAAGCTAACACAGATTCTTCTAAGTTTAAAATAATAATAATAATAATAATAATAATAATAATAATACTGGGCCATAAGGCAGAAAGATGCCCGATGGCTGGGAATCCATTTTTACACTTAGTTGCCATCTTCTGTACCTACCTACAGTTCAGTAGGTTATAAGCCACAGGGATGGTCTACAAGCATAAATAAAAAGGGGCATTGCTAGGGTTAGTACCACTTAGGGAAAATAATAGCAAAATATCTAACAATATGCAACACTAATCTGACGCCCCTTTTTTGGTTTTTGGGTACAAATAGTTAAACCGATTGAAAATATTTTGTTCATGTACAATGATAATCCTGAAGGAGCCATTTTCAAATTTCCAACCTTATGACCAGTATTATATCCAAGAAAACCTACCATAATAATACCTAAGCCTTAAAACAATTAGAAAAAAAAGGCATCAGATTGAACATATGTTTTGTGTCTGGTAATAAAGGGTTAGGGAGCTATGGATGTCTTAAGACCAGGTTCATGTTCTACTAGGGAACAATCTTGGAGCTTTTGAGGAAGGAGAGGGAGTGTGTGTACTGGGTGAAGCAGGATGGAGGATACTGGTCCGGGAAACATAGCAGAGGTGTGTAATAGGAGATTAATGTCCAGGGCGTCACTAATGAGGAAATCACAGTCATCTACTTTGACTGGAGTCTCCTCATGCTTTCTCTGCCACTCACTTTCAATCACAATAACGTTTGCTTGCGAGCGGATCCACTTGATTTTTGGCGTCTTCTTCAGTTCATTGCGGTCAGGGTCGTTGGAAGCACGGCACTCATACGTGCCCGAGTCCTCGGGGCTGAGGCTAGTGAGGTGAATGGTGCTAGTGGCATGTGCTATATATGTGGCATTTATTTTCACATGGTCATTCCGTGCCCCATCGAACAGCTGGGTAAAAGTCTCATTTGGCTCCTCACCTTCTACAAACCACCACTGCACCTCAGGAATAGGGTTCCCTACAACCTCGCAATGCATCTCTGCACTGTCATTGATTAGCTTCATTTGAGACAAGGGGGACTTGATAAAACCCGCTGAGCACAATTTTAAAGTCAGCCCAGCAAACAGATTAAGAAATTTTGAATGTGGTGGGGTTAAAGCAAACCAAATGAGTTAATGAATTAATGATAAAATGCAATGATGAAAAGGATAGGCGATTAAAAAAAAAAAAAAAAAGCAACAGCGGGAAAGAGAAAAAAGAAAAAACAGTTAATAAAACACAAATGAAATGAAAACATGAAAGTAAGCACAAAGAAAAAGCACAAATTAGAGCAACATTTTCACACAATCTTTATGGAAATATTTTAATGATTCCTTGTCCTCTGATTAGGGCTGGGTGGATATAATGAAAACACTGATATATTCAGTATCAGGCTTTTAGGTCCCAACTAGCTTTTACTGTCTGGACTGGCTCTACAGTGATGAGGGGGAAGTAGAGAGACAGTATAACACTGCCTTAAACAAGCCAATTTCATATTCTGGTGCAAGAAGCATGTATACAACATTTAAATAACTTATATTTAATCTTGGGTCCATCTAGAGATGTAATGGCTGATTTGAGTAACTTAGGGTGTATTCACATAGGTAATCTGTACCATGCCTGGGCACACTTGACTCCAGTTTGTTTGACTAGTGTATATGCTGTCACCATGCCTGTAGTGTGCTCAGTAACCAAACACCAATGCTTCCTGCAGCTACATCTGGGATAAATACCTAAACATAATGCTTGTGTAGACAGTATGTAACTTCCTCCAATTAAGCTACAAAAAGTACAAAATGATGAACCTCACCGGGCTACTCAAAAATTATTTTCAAAAGCTTGTGATATCTTGGTTGCACACCACCAAAAATTGCTGACAAATGCAGGTGCAGACAACCGTTAATGATCCTTTGACAGGCTCTCTTTTCACAATTTTGGCAAAGCTGAACTAAACTGTGAGAGTCTTTTGAGAGAAGTAAAAGTGCACTGCTGCAAAGGAAAGACATGAGCTTGATTTAAAACACCACAAGACAAAATTAATGCAAAAAAAGAAGCCCGTAATTTATTCTCATTGTTGTGTTTTCACAACTGAGGAAATTAAGAAAAATCAAATTGCCAGCCCTAACAGAGGAGTGCTGTTTTTATTTGTTTTTTAATCCATATCCCCCAGCCCCAATTCTAATCCATTAAGATGAATGTACAAAGTGCTAGATAAAAAGGCAAATAGGGATGACCCAAGCTGATATGAGTGTAGCGACAAGCCACACAGTTTCCACTTACATTCAACTGAAACTATTTAACTGCGATATACCATCCAACAATGTTTCCATTTCAATTCTTTAAAAAAAAATTAAAAAAAATTGGACTCTTGAGAGGTTGGTGCAAGTGAACTGTAACTGTGTTGAAATACAATTTTGAGCCACTTCTGTTTTTTGTTTTAATTAATCTAATTTACAAGATTAAGTGCCATAATGTGTGTATCAAGTGTAGTCTTTGGCTCCAGTGGTATACTGGATTACAGAGACTAAATGCCAGCCAGTTCTCAGTATTAGCAGTTACACAACCCTACATCTTGAGACTGTTTTTAAAAGAAAGAAAGGAAAAAAAACCAACCCCAAAACCAACACTTGCTCGGGACATCCCTAAAGGCAGGTGAAAACAAAAAACAATCACACCAACTAAACAAGGCAAAAGCTTCCTGATGAAATTAACAATTTACAATGAATGAAAGAACATGGAGAAAAGCAGATGAGGTGGAGATGAAAACATGATAAAGTCAAATGAAAAATACATGAAGAACAAAGCAATTTAAACAAAAGTACCCATTTAAACAAAGGTTTAAATGGGTACTAGTGCCAGACTAGTAGTACTAAACCACTAATAAGCACATGGACACGTTATTACCATCAATATTTTAAGCACCATTAATTGACTTAAGGAATTTGACATCACCTAACTGCCCCCTGCTAGTATCGTGAAGACATCTGTCCCTGAAATGTGCATATAACACTGAACACACCAAATGAGTTTGGTGAGTGGGGCTAACATTATCAGCACTAAAAGCCTCCTGTTCTTACAGGCTACCATCCAGCAGTCTGTGCAAAATGTAGTTAGGGATTGCCCTGGTCGAGGTTACGTGTCAGTTTACACCCACACAACTTATATACACAACTGCTCATCGTCAACATTAGAAGTATTACATAACTGCACCAATTTGCACAGTTGTCATCTGCTTACTGTTCAACTTGCCATCACAAATACAGATGGGCACAGCTGTCTATTGGGGTTGCTGACCTAGTTAATGGTGGGAGGAGCTGTAGCATCTTATTAATATTTAATTGCTGTTGCACATTAATGAAATAGAAATAATTTGTCCAAACAGCTATATTTCAGGTGCCAACAACAAAGGATGGCAGTTTTTAAGCACTGGTAGATTAGAAGCCCTCATCCCTAATGTTTAGTGAGAACCTGCAAGCAGAAGTATGTCTAAAAGTGGAGCACTGGACTCTGAATGCAACCATCACCACATGCTTCAACCAAAGCTACAAGACAGACCAAAATTGTGTGATCAATTTCCAAAACTCTTCTAAAAAAACAAACAAAAAAAACAAAAAAACCAGCAGTCACAAAGCGGGCAATTATAGTTCAAACAGAAGACATATCTGTGAACCTGTAACAAGAGCCTCACTTTCCGAGTTTAGAATGGCTTCCCGATGACTACCAAAGGTCACCTTAAAAGCTCATGCCTTTTAAAAGTTCAAAATTAAATATAGTTTAGACCTCAGTCCCAATGTTCCAACGTGTGTTAAAATTGCAAATTACTCCAAATAACCTTCTGCTCTACAACATGAGAATCAGTATGATATGCTTAAAGGCCTTTCATAGATTATCTGTCCAAGTTACCAGTAACATTTCTGTGTTATTAACAAAAATCGTACACCTATGAGACAAAAGGCCACAATGAGGGTATGTATGCTTCATTTTCACTGAGTTTTGTGTTTTTCAACCAAGCAACTAGGAATTTAATGAGTCTTTTGAAAAGACATCTTTTCACAAAAAACCTAAAACCTTAGGCTTAAAAGCTTAGGCCATTTTCAATAGCCACAAATATATTGACATTTTCACACTGTACTGTCCTTAATTTGTGGTTTTCAGTCGTGTGACTGGCAGAGACCTTGAGGGCATAACACTGTTCCAGCATGCTTAACACAAAATGTTCCACAGAACTGCAGTTCAGGTCAATTTTCCATCTGTTTCAAGTAAAGTGTTCAGAACATCTCTCTTAAAAAATATCTTTAAAATCTAAAGAAATCACTCACTCAAGTATTTCAACAAGCAAAAAATTACTAAGCTCCTCCCAGAGCTCCAGTTTGGTGATGCCATACTCTACATTTTTTTAGTAGTCATTAACAAAAGTTGTTAGCCTGGGTGAACAACTATTCGACCTATTAGCTAAAAACTTGTTAATACAAAGGAGCAGTCTTGCTTTTGCTTTTATATTTATAGTTGGGGGGCGGGGGTCCAATAAAGAGGTGACATGTTTAAAAAAACAAAACAAAAAAAAACGAACAGAAGACGAAGGCCTACATCTCCAGTAAGATTTACAAAACCAAAAAAAGTGACAAACTGCTAAAAAGCTACAGTGACTACAAAGGCTAGTCAAAGCTTTTCTTTGGTCATGTACTAGCGTGAAGAAAAATGGAAATAATTACTGGGAGCAAAGTAGTTGTAACATCATGTCTACATAAATTAAGTGGATAAATCCCCCCCCCAGTTTTGGACAATGGATCTTGAGAGCACTAATCAAGTAGGACACTTTTTCCTCTATAATAATTTGGCTGTAGCAGACCAATAAAGGTTTCCAGCTGCTATATGAAGGATGAGAGCACTCAAACTGATGGAAGGAAAAAAAAAAATCTGCCACCTTCAGGACTAATGCTTAGATGTCAGGCTTTTATCATTAAAGCATAATTTTACAGAGAGCAGGTTAAGCAGTCTCAAAATGGTGGCCAATAACAAAATGGGTGTGTGTTGAACACCATTTACCAAATTACTTGAACTGAATATTAAGCAGATAATGTGTAAAAATTGCTTTTTTTGATGCACACTCACACACACACACAAAAAAAAAAAAAACAAGAATAGCCTGTTTACCTTGTAACCTACTTTTCATGCCAAAGTTAAACTAGAGAGAAGAAGGTGAAACTCTAGGGAGGTCTAATTTTACTCCTGATCTCCTCCAGAGCTGCTGTGGCCAAAGCAGAAAACAATGGAAGGCATGAGGGCTCTTGCGTGCCTCTGGCTTAAGTACGTGTAAACATAAAATCCAAACAGTCTATTGGTACCAGCTCTACAAAATTCAAGGGCCAGTGGTTTTATCCACGTGTAGTAAGCCAAACTCCTAATTCATTTTACAGCGTAATGTCTCAGTACACGGACTTCCCCGGTTCTCTGCCTTGGTGATGAAATTCTGATAGGAAAATTAGTCATCTCTGGTAAGTAACCTAGAAGTGTAACCACATCTCTGTGCGTCTAAATTCAATATTTAAGTTAAGCCAGTTCATTAGAGAAATGTAAAGACCTAAATTGTTTCCCCAACAAGCCTCACCTTAAAATTACCAGCCGATAATGACAATGCTACACAATTACATAGCTGTGAGCACTGGGTCAGCTGGCTCGCATTTAGTGTGAACGTGCTATTGAAGCTGAACAGTTTTGTTGTAAGCCATGGCCGCACATAAAGGGACATATGAAAACCTTAACAAATGAGCAATATTATTTTAGCCTTTAAGTCGTTTGGGAAAACGAGGGCTAAGTTCTTTTAAATTAAAACACACACACTTCAAGAAAGATTAGGTATAGTACTAAGAACAAACATTTTGGCTCTTACGCAACTGCTAGTTACATTTGAGCAACCGAAAAGATTAGAACAAGCAACAAGGTTACTGAACCACCATTTGTTGTAAATTAACATGGAGCCCATGTGACCTCACATTTAATATTTGCTAACGTTTGGAAAAACCTCAAAATACCTTCCCGTGAAACTCTTAGATACAAAAGGTGTTCAAAAGCGGGGGAAAATGAAATATACTCAACAGTAGCACTATATAATAAATGTTACGAAACGGTGCGAAGGGTTTCTGTACATCGGTTAGCTAGCAACAATGGTACGCCTATGTTTTCGACATCACGCTTCTAGCCGACTGAGGATAGTCTTTTAAGCTTTTCATTTAGAACGGCATTCAACGTCGAAAATACAAAACACCGTACCTGTCGTCACTTTCACATAGGAACACTTGGGGGGGGGGAACAAACAAACAAAAAAAACGTTCATAGTCGGGGCAAAGTCTACATATTCGAACAACATGGCTGACGCACAATTCTTACCTGTAGAGGCATCGGCTTGCCAACAGCTGAACAGAAGGGCACTGACAGCCCACAATAACTTCATTGTTGACACTAAAATAATAACTAGATCGTCGAATAAATTTAATGTTAGCCGCGTTCAGCTAATTCTTCTTCCAGCTGAATATAGGGACTGAATGCCCGACGCTGAGCCGATGCAGTTGTCCTCTGGTTTTCACCTCACGCACACGCCCTGATCAGCACGTAAATATGACGATGCTATTTTGGAGGCGGGGTTACTTTGATTCGTTGTTTTGTATAGTCCTTAACAGTCCGAACTTATTCAGTCCATCGTTTTCCTTTTTGGTGAACTGTGGGCTCATTTATATATATTAAAACGCACATTCATTTATATGTATATACTATATTATTAGAAGTGTTTTAAAACTGTTTTGTTTTAGCATGCTAATATCTTAATAAATTTAAAGTTTAGTCAAAAAATAATCACGTCACGATTCATTTATGTTGGGCATTCAGACAAAGTAAGGCAGTGTTCTGAGTGCATGTTTACAGCCATAAAGTGTTTGGAAATGTTTGAAGTATTAACAGAACTGTGGTGCCTACAAGGAACTGCGGGGTTGCAAATAACTTCCTAACACAAACCACACAGAAAAAGAAATCTTCCAGCAGGTATAGTACATTACAGCAAACCAAAATCTAGGATGTTTTGCACAGGCAAATGGTTAGAACAAACACAATATTTGGAAATGGCAGAAATCTCAATGGAGGGATAATTGTCACTAAATTTAACACATTCTTACAGTGTTTCAGGGTCAAAAGCCACAGTGGAAATGTCAAGTAGGCCAACTGCCGCCCAAATCAAATTCAGTTTATATAACTTGCAGATATTCCCAAATTCTATGCTGTTTAAGGCTTCTGGAAAGATTAAGAATGCTGCTAACATAAAATATTAAAAATATTTTATATTATTCAGGTTTTTATTGTTACAAGATTCACAAAACCGTTATAGAAACTGCAGTATGAGGGGGAAAAAGCCGCTGAACTACATATTCACTTGACATATTTTATAAAATGGTAAATCCACTGAATCTATAGTAGCCAAAAAATTAAGTCTGATATATCCAAAGTTCATAGCTAGAAGACAAAAACACTAATAAAGTCAACATTTTTTAAAGTAATTATGAATCACTAATTCCCTATTGTGAGATCAAACTGAGCACTATATGTCAAATATATTCATTTGTCTTCCAACAAGTTCAATGTTCTGTCCATAACAATCCCCTCACATTAAAGGCCTTTGAACATAAAACCCCTGAAGAGAAGTACAATGTAGAGGAAGCACACCCATATGGCTAAACAATTAAAGGAAACAGAATTTATTGGCTTATTGATAACATTAGGCAGGCAAGTACATCAGTGAAGGATTTAATATAGACTCTGTTTACTAGCTGCATGCTTTTGGGCCAGGCCTTACTTTGAAAGTACAAAAATTATCACAAAATCTTATTATGCATTGAAAACAGGTCCACCATTGCTTACTAATGGGGTCATTGTTCCCTGGCTGATGCTTGGTTCTTTTAAGAGACTTAAAAGACGTCATGACAGGAACAAATAATTTAGAATGGGAACCAGAACAACTCACAACTTAAAAGTTCACCATAGTACTAATTATTTTTATTTGGTACTAGAACAAGATATTTTGTGTCTCATCTTTTTAAATGACCCTTTTTTTTTAAAATTATTACTGCACTGCCATTTAGTTTCTAACAAGAGTGTAACAAAGTTGGAGTGTAAAAAAATACTGATACTGATTATTGTATAGCCTTTACAGTATTGTAACCACAACATAAGAATGACTTACAGGAAATAAGCGGTAGCACCCAAACGCTTTTATTTTCATCAGTTCAACAGCTTTGTTTGTACATAGTCATACTGCAAATCAAGAGGTATTCAACTGGCAACTTTAGAAAATATTTATCTTTAAATTAAAATGCACAAAAATGCTTCTAAATGTTTATGGAAACATGTTTTATGCTTGCAAATATAACTTTGATAAATCATCGTGTATGTAGTAACACAAAAATTACTGCAATTTGACAGCTCAATTCAAGTGCAATCAATGGTACCTGTGTGGGGTCAGGTAATCTTAAAATGGCAAGTGGAGATTGACAATAAAATAACTAGAAATTATTGGAAATTTCTTTAAAGAGCTAAAGGGATCAGATAACATATTCTTTCAAAGCAAGAACAAAGTGCACACTTAAGCAGTGCACTACACTGTACTTTGAGTCATTTTATCTGTGAGATATGAATGCTGCTTAAATAAAAGGAAAAGCTACAGAACCAGAAAAGTTTGGACAACTTTTGACTCGTACTGTATATTTTTCTCTTGCTTCTTGGAAAAAAAGGTGGATCATAAAACAAACAAGAGATTAAAAAAAAATAAGAACAGCAACTGTCTTGTTCTGGTCTTCTACCTTTGGATTCCTTTATTTTCTCTTCTTGTACGAGGTGATTCAAGCAGATCAAGCCTCTTGAAGTTTCCATGCTTCTCCGCATCCTCCCTGACTGAAGTTGCACTCCAGGTCTCCGCCCTTCCTTTGTTCAGAATCCTGATGAAGGTGGGAGCAACAGGATGGGCAGAAATACATGAGCCTCATGTATCACTTATCCGTGAATCAGCGTGAGTGCTCCTGGCGAGATGCACTCGGGTTTCTGCTCTCTGGCAGGGAGAGAATGAAGGTCACCGTGCTGAAGTACAGCAGACTGAGAGCAAAAAACAGCTCATGGAGTGACACCTGTTCTTCCTACGAGTTATCTGTGGAGTTCTCATTGCTGGTTGAACTTGAGGACTGGGGCGTTGAGGAGGAAGATGAGGATGACGAGGAGGAAGAGGAGGAGGTAAAATTCATCCCTGATAGTTCTGGAGGGTTTGTTGCTGTGTTCTGTCCACTCAAACTTTTCCTACACACTGGACAAGTGTCATGCTGGAGAGAAATATAAAGCCTTTTTAGGAAAGTTTGAAAGTTTCCTGAATATTCCCCATTTAACCCCTAGTTTCAGTCAGCAACTAGTGAATATTTACTATAAGTGTAAGGAATAGTGAATAGGTGATGTCTGATACCTGTTCCAGCCAGGGGACTATGCAATCATTGTGAAACATGTGATTGCATGGGAGCTGCCTCACATTTTCACCAACACCGTAATCTTCTTTACACACTGGACATTCCAGTCCTGAAGCTAAAAAACAATGTTAAAAAAAAAATGTTGTTACATACTGTGCAAATAGCTCAACTGGTTCTGGCTGAAAATGTTACCAATGGACTTATAATTTATTATATTTTCAGGAAAATCTCTTTATTCTTTAATAGCCAATGGGAAAATTTGATGATAAGTTCAGTAAGACCAACCCACAATAAAGCATCAAGTATATTCCAATTATTGTATTTTTAAAAGAAAATGCCTTGGAAAACCCTGACGTTATTAGCTCAAGTCCACAAATAAATATTCATACCTATAACTAAAACCTGATGAAGTACTTGCATTAAATTAGCCTGCAAACCAGTAAGAGCGTTTAACAATTTCCTTTCAGGAACATTCTCAATACATTAAAAAAAAGAAGAAAAAAAAGAAAATAGCTGTATACCTGACACTATTAGTTTAAACTTACCAACATGCTCATCTGTAATTTGTACTGTAGGAAGACTTTTTATTTTATCTCTATCAGCAGGTGGAGGCCCTGTATTCTCAAACTGATTCAATAACTGAACAGTAGAGAAAGGAGAATATTAGAAAGGAGAATAAATGGAAACATTTCATGCACATTAGCATCTACAATCTCAACCTAGTAATTAAAAAAATTCTTGGATTTTAGTATCAGAAATTTTCTGAAAGAATACCTGTGTTATAATAGCATCTAGTCCATTAGCACCCCAGGCATAGTCCATAGGATTTGAGTGAAGAACACCCCTTTAAAAGTAATGAGATGACAGTAAAAAGTAAGCATGTTTTGTTGTGAACTTGCTCTCTATTTTATCACATCTCTGTTTTTCAAACTCACCAGGGTCCAACACCAATATTTGGCATTGCCGTAGGTGCAATTATTCCATTTACTAGCTGCTGAATAATTCTGCAAAGAACAAAAAAAGGTATGATATAGTAGGTAGGAATATTGACAAATAACCCAGCAAGCAGAAACAAAACACCAGTTCAGCATGTCACAATCTGCACTCTTTACCCCTCTAAAGTGGGAACTCCCTCGTGCCTCCCTGCTTGTCGTCTTGAACCATGGCGACTTCTTGGTTGCCTGGCACCATATCGTTGCCGAGATGCAGTTTCCCTTTCCCGACGGTTTTCAGCATCCCGGTTATCCTCTGTTGCCAGTCCAGCCCCAAAGTCAAAGCTATCATCAAAGACACCCAGGGCAAACTGGCCATAGCCCGAAGGGAATGTAAACAAGTGCTGGTCCGCATTCTGGGAGGCAAATATATGAAAGCAAATATACTGACTTGGTAGAAACCAGTGAAGCTTTAGGAATACAAACTCTAAACATTTACAATCAATACGAAACTCTTGGAAAGTGAAAAGTTCTGTTGACCACTAGGTCAAACTTCACCAACAGTAAAGTCACAGAATGCTGATATGCAGCATTTCCCTGTTTACTGAGGTAACATGATCACTAAAGTCTCAGACACTATCCGTCAAAAATCTATTCATATGATACTTAAACTGCATATTACTGACACTCATTTTTAACTGGGCAAAGTCAAACTACTGTAGTCCAATTATTCAATAAAGTACAGGGTAAAGCTCAAAACTATAGCCACAAAAGCAGAAGTGAAACCCCTAAAACAAATTTCATCATGTACAGTTCCAGATTAGCACAAACGTCACTGGAAGCAGTTTTAAGAAATGCTGACTCTGTTACACAACAGTGTGCCTAACAGAGTCAGAGTAGTACAAAACAAGGAAAGGTTATGTGATAGACTCTGAATAAAGAACAGGTTAGAAACCTCAAAAGGCTGTTGGTTCTGGGGCCCGCTGGAGATGGTAGACGTGGAGCCATTGTCAGCACTAAACAGGGGAAAATAACTGAGTGTTATGTGTAGATCTAATAACGTGTCATAGTTTTCATCATTTTATACACTTGATGGTTTGTTGCCATTTCACTTTATGACTTCATATGTGAAATATATCAACTGTGATTTAGATTGTTTACTTTTCATGCTGTTACCATATGAAAATGAAAGAAAAAACACCATTAAGGTCACCTAAAAAAAATTAAAGCTGATGGGCATGGCCTTGAGTAGAGTCAAATGGTAATTTTTTTTTTTTTAGGCCACTATCAATTGACAAAAAAAAAAGGAATGATTCTTGCTTTTCACAGCTTTACAATATCCCCTATTACCACAACCAACCAAATTTTAAAAACAATCCATATGATGCACCGTTTATCTAAACATCCAAATGTAACCATTTAAAAACTTGAACTTAGAAATGTAATTAAAATCATTCTCATGATGAATGTCCTTATTGCTGCCATACAGCTAGGTTTTATAGGCTGCTTCCATCCTAAATGTCTGCAGTATTGGGCTGCTGAAGTATTAATAAGTATTCATAAGCTTTTTGAAGCTCCAGAGATTATTAATCAGAAAGGAAAAAAAATACACATTTAAAAATTACAAAATTTGATTTCTTTCTCTATATACTACTAGACAAAATTTCATAATTCACAACTAATTGTGGAATGCTCTTCACACTAATATTTAATTTATAAGTCTCTCATTTTTATGGTAGTTTAATTTTAATGGAGCAAGACAGATTATCAACCAAATATCCAGAAAAACACTTTACATAAAAGTTATAAACTGATTTGCCTGGCATTGAGTGAAATAAGTATTTGATCCCCTACAACCCAGCCAGAATCCTGGCTTCCACAGATTAGCTGTGCCCATGTGGCACACAGATTACAATCAATTAATTACAGATACTCCTAATCTCAACTCGTTATGTGTTTATAGCACACCTGTCCACAGAAACAATTTCTTCCATTCCAACCTCTTCATCACTATATGTTTGACCAAATAACTGTTAAAGGCCTGCACAAGGCTGGAATGGGTTGCAAGATCGGTAGCAATATGGTTGTTGAGAGGGTGACAACTTTTGGTGCGATTATTCAGGAATAGAAGAATTATAAAATCACCATCAATCGCCCTCAGTCTGGAGCTCCATGTAAGATCTTGGGGTGAGAATGATCATAAGAAAAGTGTTGGATCAGCCCAAAACTAAAGGGGAGGAGCTTGTTAATAATCTGAAAGGCAGTTGAGACGACATTCACCAAGAATGCCATTGGCAGCACACCACGACGTAATTGCAGGGTTCTAGTCAGTGACTGATTGCCTGGAGCTGCACTGGGCTTAGGTACTGTCATATCGGGCTGAGAATTTCACTGGTTTGCTATCGCCATGAATATGCACAGGGAGCTGAAGCTTGGAGTTGCCAAGCGGCAGCCAAGAAACCTAAAAGATTTAGAGAGTTTCTGTAAAGTGGGCCAAAATCCCTCCTGAGACGTGTGCAAACCTGTTGACCAACTATAAGAAGTGTCTTACCACTATGCTTGCCGCAAGGGTTTCTCCACCAAGTACTAAGTCATGTTTTGCTTAAGGATCAAATACTTATTTCACTCAATGAAGTGCAAATCAATTTATAACTTTCATGTAATGTGTTTTTCTGGATTTTTGGTTGTTCTTCTATGCCTCCCCATTAAAACTAAACTACCATAAAAATTAATGGGATCAAATAATTACTTCCCCCACTGTATAAATGTTGGAAACAACTACTACATTTGGTGTGTGTGTGTGTGTGTGTGTGTATGTATATATATATATATATATATATATATATATATATATATGTATATATATGAACTGTATTTGATATAAACTTTTTACACACCTTCTTTCTTCCAGCAGTTCTTCAATAAACCCTGACTCACATCTTGGACATGTATAATCCTGTTAAAAGAAATTAAAAAAAATGGTAGTGTGAACAAATAGATAATGCTGATCCTTGACTAGGAGTGAGAAAACAAAACTACTTTTTATTCTACTAAGAAGTACATCCTTCGAAGTGTGACAGTTACTGACATTCATCTGTTTTTTACATAAAATATCATCTTTGCTTCACACTCACAGTTTACAAAGAGGTAATAAGCGATATCTTTTCATTTTAGCTACAACTATTAGTTGATTAAAGCTAATGTACCTGCAGCCAGCATTAATTAACAAGAAATGATCGCATAATTGTTTCTAATTTAAACACTACATATTTGCTAGTGACTACAGAGGGGTGTACTACAAAGTGAGAGTGATCAGTTAGCAAGCTATATTGAGTCTAAAGTCAATGTCAAGAAAGTCTTTTTTTTTGTTTGTTTGTTTATTGTTGTTTTTTGTTTTTTTTAAACACATGGTTAGGCCACCATAGAAGCTTATGCTGAACATATAACCTGATCTGGAGAAGGTTTCATTTTTGGTTTAAATCAGCAGGAAGCAGCAGATTTAGGATGCCTCCTGGGTGCATCCTATGTGAGCTGTTTCGGGCATGTCCTACTGGAAGGTGGCCCTGTGGCAGACCTAGGATACACTGCAGAGATTACATATTTTGGCTGGCTTGGGAATGCCTTAGTGCCCTCCCATTAGAGGTGAAGGAGGTGGTTGGGGAAAGGGAGATCTCAGCGTCTCTGCTTAGACTGCTGCCCCTACAACCCAGACCTGGATAAATAGCAAAAAATGGATGGATGGATAGACTTTATAAGATTAATGATTTTCTGCCAGTATTGTTCTCTTGCCTCATCTACAACACGAGTGCAGGTTTTTTGCCTTGAGATTTTTTGAGAGCATATTCTTTATAGATCTATATCACCTGTTCCTCTGATGTCTCTGAGCTAGGTGGCACTCAATTGACCAATTTTATCAAAAAAAAATAGACAGATAAACTGTTTTTATGTGAGTGTGCACAGGGCATTAAGCAGAAATCCTGTGTAAACCAACAACAACAGCAAAAAAAAATGTATCTTTTGTTATAATACCTGTTATCTCTGACTGGGATTTAAGGTCTAGACAAGCTAGCTAGCTCAAAAAAATCTAGCTATGTCAAAAATATAGTTTATTAAATATGCTTGGCATCTGTCAGGCTTAAGATTACAGAAGTCAAGCACATAAAATACAAAAATCTGACTCTGTCATGTAAAAACCTATTTCTAATAAACTGCTGTTTGCAGTGTTGATACATTTGTTCAAATAAAAAAATTCTGATTGGTCAAAATTAAATTGTTATATCAGTAATGTAAGAACAATTGTTATCAATTAACATTACTAAGAATTAATAAGGACTGCAACCAGTTACATTTACATTATGGACTTCAAAGATGTCAAGAAAAATAATTCACCAATTGTAATCAAGTTACAACAGTTTTGCATTAGGGGGAAGATTACAGATGTTCAGAACATGTGTTACAATACAAAAATTTGCACTGTTGACAAATCTGACCAAGTAGAAAAATAAAACCTAAAGACATTTCCTACACAGTTTCTGCCCAGTTTATTTTTGTGTGAGGCATTTATTTTTATTTCAGTTCACTAGCAGACATGAAAAATAAAAGTGGAACTCATTAAAAAAAATTATGACTGGGAAAAAATAAAATTTTTATATCAGTAATGTAAGAACAATTGTAGGTCTAATCAAATAACACTAGTGAGAATTAACAATAAATCAGTTACATTTACATTACGACTATGTCTTTCAAGGAAGTCAAGAATAATAATTCACTAGCTGTAATCAGGTTACAGGGATACACAATGGCATACTGCAGGTCATTACCAGCAACCCACAGAAACTGTTGACTGATATTTGACATTGTAAACAGAACGTTTGGCGTCCTGTGACAGATCCTTCTAGCCTGTGACAGACGTGCCACTGTGTGTCTAACTGAATGGCAAGAACAAGAAAAAGGACGGAATAGTATTGCTGCTGTTAAAACATATACATACCCGATTTAAAAATATGTTAACAGTTTGAATGTTTTTTTAAATAAATTAAATTCCATGAGTCTATGATTACACGAGAATCCATTTTTAGCGTTAGTTACTGCTAGTCAATGTAGCTAACGGTAAGGCTAATACGCATGGAAGGCTATAAAATGACGACCAAATTATTTCACAGATGTTACTGCAATTTAGAGATCGTTGTGTCTCTGAACTCGTTTTTATGACGATAGATGCTCTATTTAGACGAGAAGCCAACTGGGTAGGGTTAGCGAGATAAACGGTACTTCGTAGGAGTCTGCTAATACCGTTAGCATGCTAACTGTTGTCCTCCTGCTAAAACAATATCTACTAAAGTACCACCAACGTCATTACGTTTTCCGTTTGCACAGCTTTCGTTTGCTATAATTTCTACCCACTGTACTCACAGGAAGCCGAGGACTAATTTCTGCTGAGCATCTGTGACAGAAAAACCGGTTGGCCCATGGAGGAGCTTCCGCCATCTTTAGCTACTGAACAGGTAAAGAAGAGGAAAAACTACGGAGCACCGAAAAGGACAATCGTGTTCACCACATGAATGCACAATTGTTCACAACGTGCTGGAAATCACGACGACGCTGCGACTGAAATTAGACACTTAATATTATAGCGTGGGGTTTTAATAAAGCTAATGTCGACATAAGATGTTATGAAAAGTCAGTGTGAAATATTATAGAAGATTAATTACATGGTAATATTATTTTTAATTATTATTTTTTCATTTATTTAACAGGGACAACGTCTATTAATGGGCATCAGTAAACCAAAAATATAACATGCCAGATTATAGAAGAACTGCTCATTTATATCTGTAAATTTGGGCAGGTTACATAAAACTTATAAAAGCAATAAACAAAGATATGCAACAAAAACTACACAGAAATTACACATTAGACAGAAATAAATGAAAAGTGGTCACAGACACGGTTTACTATTAGCCATTGTTTGAGATGAACTTTAAATGTGGGATAAGCAGAAGGCCTCTTTATTACCACTGGTAAACTGTTCCAATATTTAACTGCCCTTACTGACTGCACAGTTTGTTCTCGTGTAATTATCTGTCATTTAAAAAAGTATTGCAATAAAACAAACAAACAAACAAACAAAAAAAAAAAACAGATGTAAAGACGCAGATTCTACTACCACAAATGTGCTTTAAAAAAAAGAAATCCCAAATGTGGTTTGCAAAATGTTGCCACACGGTGGTGCTTTTGTGTATCAAGTGGTGAATTGAGATTATTTCACGGTGTAGCCAGTAACTTAAGATACAGTGCACCCATGGTAAGTTTCCCCCTTTTGTAGCATGAAAAATAATACATATATATGGTCTAGTTATTACATGCTGGGAAAATGGTGTAAATGCCAATTCATACTAATATGGCAGCATAAAAGCCTAAAGAAACCGAAGACTGGTCAATGTCATTACCCCCAATGAATCTGTATCACCACACAGTGTCTCTATTGAACTTGCCTTATCCCTGCAGGTTCAATACCCCCTGCTCTCCCTCTTCACATGAAAACCAGAGATGTGTTTTTGCAATTTGGCAGAACCCTAGATTTATTTTGACACATGCTACTTTTCCATTGGATTCCTGTCAACCACCTTATGAGCCAATAGGCATGCTCCAAGTATTTAAAGGTTTTGTAGCATCTGTTTTTGAACAACGCTATTTCATCAAATGTGTATTTGTATTTCGTGCATTGCTTTTTGACAGCAGTTACTGGAATTTTCTGGAATTCAAGTGTCAAACCTGAGACAGAAAACAGTAAAATAAGTAGCCACTCACAAAGACAAATGGTGTGTTGTTTTTAATTCTTTTTGGCAGCAATCTGGTGGCCCTGAGATAGCAGAGAAGGTCTCAGAAATCACTTAGTTGCATAAGGGCTGGAGAGCAAAATGATTGATTTTATTTTGTTTTCAGGTCTGTTTTTATTTTTGAGGTTGTCAGCTAAAATTTAAGCAATATTTTATTATCCACAAGTGTCCTTAATGAGATTACCCTAACAGCAAACTCATGGCTATAAACATATCACATAAGTCTGGATTCGCATCAAATGTTGACAGAAAGTAGGAGTTCCCATCTGACCAGCTGTTAGCCAATCAGGTTTCTAAAGCCTTCTGGCCTGATTTTTTTAACGAAAAAAATTCACTTTCATGCTCTTGGTGACAGCAGCCCTATATACAACCAACACCTGGTATATTATGGTGTGCTGTTTTGCATGAGCAACATACAGCCATGTATATGAATGTATTATGCAGAAAAAATAGTTTTCTGTTATACTGTCAGTAAATCATCCACAAAGTTTAAGAGAAACAATAGCTTAATTTCCAATTTTGGAAACCAAAGGTATGGTTATGATTCATTAAAAAAAAATGCTGGATGTTTCCACTCAGCAAAGCTAACAGTGTAACCTTGTTAGATCCTAATTTGCTCGCTAGGTTGATGTTGTGTCTGATCTGGCCATGTGGGAGCAGGAAAGACACGGCTGTCCCATGGGCTGAGATTAGAGAGGGTCTGATAGCACCGAGGTTTGCTATGTCTGCCAGACTGAGGTAAGCTATTGTCTGCCTGAACCCAGTGCGTCACTGCCATTGCAGTTGAATGCTCATTGTAGCAATGCAATCTGGGAACTGAGAGACTGTGGGTCAGAAAGAGGTCATGTGGGGAGCAGAAAACAACTCTACCAAACCAAGAGACCTTCTACATTGTAATTTTTGGCATAGAAGTTTAATCTGGGATATATACACCAAAACCTATTTTATTCTCCCAATGACTGTGCTTTTAAACACTGGATATTTAAAAGTCTGCAAGAGGTAATAGTAGCATAATCAATTTCTTCCCGGAGCTGCGCTAAAACAGCCTCTACACTCTGTCGGACTCCATTTTGGACTTTTAGAATGTATGTGCAGATGCATGCATAAATTCAAACAGAGTGACTAACAATAATACAATATTTGGAGTTTTCTTGACCTACTTTTTATGGCTTAATTTCTATTGAACTGAAAAAGACAGTAAAGTGTTGCAGCCAAGGCAGCAGACCGATATGGTGCAAGGGACACTGCTGCTTTTGTCACTCCATCAAGTTTTTCCAGACACTCCCGCCAGGATTGCCCCACACTGTTCCCCTGGGCCCCAGAATCACACTAACATACACACATAAATACACACACATGCACACACAGCAATAACAGCCGCCTGCTGGAACTTCCTGGGCCTCTTAGTCATGCGTCACTTGTTTTCAGTCCCACCCATCGAAGACTCTCTTTTCCCCCAGACATACTCTGTCTGAGGCCATGTGTCACAAGACCTGTGCATCTCACACACAAACACACGCACGCACGCACACACACACACACACACACACATACACACACACACACGCACACACTTATAATCAAAAGGACAACATTAGTGATGGTCAAAAGCTCTTTAACAAAATAATCCTAATGTGTCTATGACCATGAACATATGCACAGCATATAATCATATACAAATCACAGCAGGTATCCCTACAGTGTTTTTCCAGTCTACTCGTGTTCCAGAACAAAATTCCATGCTACGGCATTGGTACATAAGTGTTCGGGATTACATCACTGAGCAGCTAACAAAATATAGATGTTGCTAGAGAAACATATGTGTACAATTAGCTACTTAGGTTCAACTGACTTTGTGGTACTGGAGTGTTTGTGGTTACTGACTGCAGATGTTTTGGCAAAGTTTGACTTCTATCTGGTTTTATTGAACAATTGTTTCATTAGATTGTGGTAATCAGTCCCAATCATTAAGAGTGTGTTTTGTACCTTTGACTCAATCAGTGTCTCTTTGTGTTTACGTCAGACTTTTGCCTTCTCATTTTGGAGCTTCCCTGATTGTTCCTCAAGAACCACCATTGTATTTTTTATTTCTATTTTGCTGTTTAAAATCTTAAGAACAATTGGATGAACTGTCATACATCTGCTTGGTTGCAGACATCTGTGTTACTGCAGGAAAAATTGTAATAATTTCCTCCATAAACTTGAACATTTAGGGTTGCCCGTGTGATTGGAAAGAAAGACTCACTGAGTCACTCATTTTGCGAGAGAAAAGGAGTCAGATCTAAGTGGGTATTGGTCATGTGAAGAAAGAAGCAACAGTTACAGATTATAATGAAAAAAAATTGTGGCTGAATACTACCTAAGAACCACTGAATGTGCTACAAAGTTACAAAGTGAGCATGAGCTCTGTGTGAATCATTTAAGCTGCTAGAATTTAACATATTTGTCAAAGAGACAGTACAAGTACACCATTTAGGCCTTTTAGTTTAATGTGTGCTCTTATAAGTTGGGTAAAGTGGGAAATCCAGGGTTGAAACACTGAGCAAAAATAGAAAGGCAGTTCTTTAAATACCATCTTGAGGCTGGCCCCAAAAGTAAAGAATACCATTATACTTTAAAAATAATATTAATTTTACTACCTGGTACAAAAAATGTTTTTGGTTTCTATATCTAATTTTTTCCTTCATGATGACTGACATGTTTGCTTTGAGTAACCAGTGGATGCTGAAAAAGGCAGCTATACCAGCTGTCTGATAGGCATCACCCCAACTATTGAAATGGTTCTCTTGACTGTGTTAGTGGTGCTAATGGCTTTTGAAGCATTTTTAATGCAGTTACCTGGCAAAAAAAAACATAGTGTGCTGCCCGAATGCACTGATTCTTAATCTAAGAAATGGTGAGTGAAAATTCAAGTAACCCTGTGGCAGATTTTTGACCCATCCAGGATGTAACCTACCTCTCACCCTGAAATAAATGGAATAGGCTGCAGCCCGGTGTGACCTAAATTGGATAAGTGGAAGAAAATGGATGGATGCATGGATGGATGTATGTTAATGTACTTATTGGAGTCTGATCATTACACCTATGCAATAGACGTACCTTGCTAACCAATCCATAGCTGATATAGCACTCTACCCACTGCTTCTAAAGCAATGTGTGAGAAGTTCCTGAAATTCTTTGTTTTTAGGATTTCTAGTATTAGGTCATATATTATCCCTCCTGTCACTGACCCATCAGCTCACACATCAACTTCTGTTGATTTTGACCACTTTGAGCCCATCTGTTTTTCACTGCTGAATGAAGTAGTCAGCCACAAGACATCCTCTGGATATTATCCCATCTCACCTACTGAAGGATGTTTTTCCACACTGTGAATGAGCGTGCTGTCTATTATCAGCAGCAGTCTTAATTCTGGGTGTATCCCTGCAGATTTTAAACATGCTGTTGCGGAATCTTTTAGATCAAAATGGTATTTCAGTCTGGATGCACTTTTAAAAGTTAAAAAAAAATCCTCTCAACAATTGCTGAATTGGTGGATTCTGCCATTTAGTGCTATTAGACCTCAGTGCTGCCTTTGATACCATAGATCATTGGATCTTTATCTCACTGCTGCAGCACTTTGTTGGAATCAAAGGGACTGCACTGGAATTGTTTAAATCTTATTTAACCTGCAGAAGTTTTACAGATAGGCTGGGAGACATATCTTCTTCAAAATGCCTGCTCTCATGTGCGGTCCCTCAGGGATTTACTCTTGGCTCAAGTTATTTTCAATTTATATGCTCCCCTTGGGCTCAATTTAAAAACAAAACAAACAAAAAACAAAACAAACAAACAAACAAAACATGGCATCTCCTTTCACTGCTATGCAGATGACTCACAGATTTACCTGCCACTGAAACATAAATCAATTAATCCTCTAAAGGCCTTACTGGACTGTTTGGAGGATGTTAAGACATGGATGGCTTTAAAATTTCTTAACTTAAATGAACAGAAAACAGAAGTTATTGTGTTTGGTGCTCCTGACCTCTACAATATCAGCACTTAGAAGACTTATAAAAAACCCTTTGCAAGGAACTTGGGAGTGATCTTTGACAGTGATCTAACTTTTGACAAACACACTGCTGTCATTAAAACTAACTTTTTTCATCTTCAGCTACTCACAAAAGTGAAGCCATTCTGCTGTTTTAGACACTTTGAGAGAGCTATCATTTCATCTCGACTTGACTGGGTTAGCACCTTCTTACTTCTCTGTTTTTTTAAATTTGCATGTTTCCTCTAGATCACTGAGGTCTGCTGAGCAAATGCTCCTAAATGTCCCGAGGTCCAGATTAAAACATAGAGGAGATTGGGCCTTTGCAGATATTGCTCTAAAACTGTGGTACAAACTGCCCCTTCAGATCAGGTTGTGTTGTTTTCTCATTTTATGTTTCCTTTCTTAACTTTGTCATTTTATCTTATGTTTTGTTTTATTTAATTATTTTAGATGTACAGCACTATGGTCAACAGCTGTTGTTTTTAAATACATATATTGCAGTTGCGTGTAGGTATTGTGTCTCTTTGTATTTATGGGAGGACAGAGTGTCATTACACATACAGTATCAACAATATGTGTATTTATGTCATACACCACTAGAGCTTCCACTAAACATGGTGTCAGTTCATTTAAAACCAACAATCTGTTTATAAGATCTTCAGCTCAGTATTCTGGGCAATAGATACCGTATGAACTTCCTGAACTTATTTGTGGTACATACTTCTTCAGCTAACAAAGCATGTCTTAACAGGTGATTTAATTAGGTGTATCCTGGTGGCTATTGCAGCCATTCAACTAAAATAAGTTTATAATGAGCAGGAAAAATCAAATGAAACTGGACCCAAAGCAGCTTTTCCACTCTCATCTTTACTGAATTTGCATGGCATGCCGTAACGCATGACAGCAAATAAAGGCTCAAGCAATTTTCCATCATAACTATCCAACTTTCCATGACAAACAAGCAGGTATTTGGCCACGGCCAATAAAAAAGGTATTTCTGTCTTATTTCTGTAAGACAGCCACCTCAGAAGCTGATGAGAAACTGGTCGTGGTCTGGTAGTTCTCCAAGCCTCAAACAGTGCAACTGGCCTTAATTTGAATCAAGGTTGGGAATGTAGTAGAACCCCACTATCACACTTCACTGACTTTTTTTTTCAGTTGTGTGGCTTGATATTTCAGCGCAAACCCAAACCAGAGTTAACTCACTTACCTTGTCAAATGCCAAGGCAACCACCTCCTATTTTCCCAGCATAAATGTTCCCATTGACTTTAAAAACCATGAATAGACATTCCCTCAAGAGATTTTTGAATATTATAGCGAATTCATTAGGGACCGGTATTGTATAATTATGTTTGTAATTATATTTAAGGGAGTCTTACAGTATATTTTCTGTGTTCCAGTTATTCGCACTATATACGAGCCAGACCACACACAGAGCCCACAGAGAAGCCAGAGGTCATGATGAGGAAGTGAAACTATTCACCAAGAATAATTGGGACAATTAGCATTTACACAATTTCCTAACTCTGATTTGTTGTTGATGATCCACACTTGGATAACACTATTTTGCACTACACTTGCCGGAAGTTTTATATCATTGTTGCCTCAAATGGCTCAAAGTAAGTGGCGTGGGTGATCCAAAAACTCTGAAAAGTTTTTTTTTTTTAAGAGCACTGTATTTACTTGACATCCACAAAAAAATTGAAAATCAGTTGTGTAATAACAGTTCTACAGTGTGAAATTAAACTTCTAAACATTGCCTAATTATTATTAATTGCTGTTTATTATAAAGACCTTTTGATGAGTTATAATCAGCAATGACAGGTTCCTCAACAGATAGAGTATTATGCTCTCAAATAATTTTAATAAATAAAAACCCATGTAGGAGATAAAAAAGTAAAAAGCTTTCCCAAGAAATCCATAAAACATCATCTGTAAGGATATAAACTGAAAGGCTGGAGCACTGGCTATTGTGTCAGTATAATAAACTGTTGTCAGATGTAAAATATTGTGCGCATGTGGAAAATTAAAAGACTCGCCATGTAACAAAGCAACTCTGGAAAATAATGTCTGAGGCAGATATGTTCTGATGGAGTGATGGATCTGATATCTATTAGTTTCAGCTGTGAGATGGAGATGTTTACAATCCAGTGGCCCGATCCAGAGAGTGGGTGGTCTCCGAAACACTCCACAGCACTGGGTTTCATCACAACATTGTTTCAGATCTAAAAGTTGGCTGTTAACTTACTGGAAGTAGTATGGCAAGTTGGAGGAAATGATAACATGTGGACGTCGTTGAGAAAGAAGCTTGACATATCAGAGCAGGATGATGACGCATCCCTGAAATGTCAGTGTGGGCGTCACATTGTAGCCGCATGTGTTTGTGGGGATATAAACAACTCAGCCAGGGGCTCTGATGTAAAGTGTGTGACTTATCCCATGGTCATGACAGGTGAGCTTCAACATGAGAGATGTATCCATAGTCACACCCACACACAAAAACATTCAAGCACACACACACACACACACACACACACACACACACACACACGCAAAACCATGTTCCAGTAGAAGAAGGCTAACACCTCTTTGGATACACCACAAACCATAACATGTAGTAAAAGGAATGAAATATGGAGCAAAGTGGGCAGAGAATTCCTGCGGTTCAGTGGTAGTTGTAATTAGAATTGCTCCAAAATGTCTCATAGGTTTAC
Source organism: Pterophyllum scalare (assembly GCA_024447675.2). NCBI lineage: Eukaryota > Metazoa > Chordata > Actinopteri > Cichliformes > Cichlidae > Pterophyllum > Pterophyllum scalare. Next base: position 130,194 of record JAMQGT020013170.1, on the reverse strand, counting down.
TCTGTGGTTATGTTATTACCACCACTGGTATGACAGAGGCACATCATATCCGACATCAGCTGGAGGCCTATGTGGTAATGATGTCCAGGTTGTTCCTGGTGAAGATATTACGCAGTCATAGTGACAACAAATGGATTTTATGTGTTTTAAACAAAATGTGCCCATAAGCATAGTTAGTTCACACACATGAACCAAAACTGCTGTCTCTCCCTATTTTCCACTTGTGTATTTTACTGAGAGACCACAGGCATTTCAACATATGCACCTCAAAGTGTGGCAGATTCTTTATTGCAGTAGGTATTCATTACAAATTCTTGTGGGGTTGCCATACTTCAAACTTTGACAACCCCCCCCCCCAAAAAACCAACAACAACAACAAAAACAAACAAACAACCAAAGAAACAGAAAAACACTAGTTTGGTGTGCTTATCATTCAGGAATTTATAGGTGGTAAAGGTGTGGGACTTTATTAGCTTTAAATATTTGTTTCACAAACATCTTACATTGGGTACTTCAGGTAGCCATTATAATGTATTAGCATTTGGCTCATTTCTACCTCCATAGCTTTAATCTTGGATTATGATAGAGATGCTTTACATGTTTTACAGGTGAAAATAATCCTGATTCATCTCATACAGGGCCTTAGCACAGCCTTCAGTCTAAAACAAGACATTTCAGCTCCTCTCCAACTTTCTTCTGATTGGCTGTCTTTCACAAGCTGAAGGTAGATTTTTGCACCTGAAATGACCACATTTAGGTTATTTTCTAATTTTTGACATCATACAGAGCTAGGGATACACAAAGCAGTCACAAACAGAACATTTAGAGCAATCTGGGCAATTGGATTGTAGTATGACTCATCAGATGAACTCATTTTTTTTCAACTTTGGCCATGTTTAATACGAATTCCTCTTTAATGATGAAAAGCTAAACTGGCTTGATAGCTACCCAGCTACCTCATCTGCCCAGAGAACTCTAGTGGGCTGCGCTGGGCTCATGTTTGTATGCCTGATGGCAAAAGCTGACCAATATGTGTATGCAGCAATGCTGGAGTCAAACGTTCTCAGTAAAATTCTTCAATCGAGTTAATGACCTTTTAAACACAGCATACACACAGTATATTAACAACATTAAAATTCACGTTTCTGAAAAAAATACATTTTATGAGTGGGCACCATGACAACTTCTCTGTGGCATTATTATTTGCCCTGTTTGGACTAACAAAACATCTAATTCCATTCCCAGTATAATAAAAGGGTACTTGGACAGGAGTATAAACATCTGCCTAAAGTTGAACCAGATGCTGCTGCATGGCAGAGTGCAGGATTCAGAGGAGGGAGGCTAGAGACAGAAAAACAAGAGAGGTACTTTACACAGGAAAGTGAGTCAGTACCCAGGCCTCAGCACTTCGAAACATTCGATCCTCAGCTCCCTCACCCTTCATCCCCCTGACCCGTCCCGCCTGATCCAGAGCAGAGGAATATCCCTGAGGAGATGGGAGGAAAGTTGGCCAGCCTGGATTTGATTCTCTGTTGCTTCTTGCATGAAACCTTGAGAGGCGACTCACCCACTACATGCACAGGAGACAAGGTCTAACCACTAGACACATAAACTGGCAGTTTCTGTCTGGCTGTTGGAGTCTGATCCACCACCCTAAACCCCAGTGTAAGAGGAGAGCTGATGAATTCCCTTTAGGGTGCGAGTATGATCTCATTTGGCTGAAGTGACTATGATTAAGACTGTGACCCAGTTAAGAAAAATGTATATATAATCAAGTCATGTCAGAAGCTGTTTCACATTTGCAAGGTATTGTGCGTTGTTATTAAACTACAATTGAGACAATATAACACGACAAATTGAGATAAAAAAACAAAACAAAACAGATGTGCTCTCTGTGGCCATAAAATCGAGTATTCTGTTTCTAAAAGAAAGGAGACACACTGTGACACATGAAACTTTATGTTGTTTTACAACAGCAGTACAAAAATACAAAAATATGTTGATGCATTTATCATTCAAATTTCACAGTAGGTACACAGGTAGGTACACACAAGACTGTTATTTACAGAAGTAAAATGAACATGTTTTAAACTACACTAGTAAGACTGTTTAAAGTATCCAGGCATCTGCTTTGAGTTTAAAATATTGAATATCACTTGACCACTTGGAATTGGGTGCTTGTGTAGATGTGTGGAGGGTTACGGCAGATTGACTCTGATGGCAGTATAATCAGGTATTTTCAATTGGCCCAAATTGCACTTCATTCCCAGACAAATTTAATCTTCCTTTAAGTCAGGCGGTGCTAATTACATTTGTCTGTCCCATAAGTTATTTTTAAAAAAAAAAAAAGCAGCGAAACAGCATCAGAGCAAACTTGCATGACGTACAAAAAATATTTTACAAAAACAAAGCCAAGCATTTAACAGAGGAGGTATTGTAGTGGGTTTGGGGTTGTACCAACAGTCTTCTGAGACTCCTAGAAACACAACAAAACTGTTAATTTTGGTGATCAGCGGGCGGCCAAGAGTTTGGCTTAGGATTCAGGGTAAACATGTGTGTGTGTGGGGGGTAAAGAGACTATACAGGTTTGTTTAGACTGAACCCCGTCCTCACCACCCTAACTGAAGTACATGCGGCAGAACTGTAGTTGTCACGTTCTTGTTTGTGGGGAATTGAAACCACATCAACAGACTCCAAAATAGCATCAGCTTTCCAAACAAATTAGCATTGCTTGAGGGAAAATGTTTGTTTATAATGTTTGTGGGGAACGGAAACTTTAAAACTGTAAAAAAGTGTAAAATGCCAAAGCCAGTGACTGTATATATATACAATAAAAAACAATAAATACGTTCTTTTGCATGAGCTTTCCAGGGATATATGATTTTTTTGTTTGTATTTTTACTGGGCTAAAAAACATAAATAGAGTTTTAATACCTTCTCCAATAAATAGTACTGGTATTCTATTTACAATATGCACACATCTCCCAAAGAGCTCATGAGATATATTGCTATCAAAAACATTCATCTGCCTCCACTTCCCAAACTAAAACATGGTTAACAAAAACAGCTGTTTTTTTTTTTTTTGAGGCAGTTACACCAATTTGTGACTTCCAGCAGAGGTGTTTCATATCACATCTGCCGTTAATATGTGGACAGGGGGAGGGGTAGTGATTATCAAAAAAACAAAAAAGTTCATCTTGGGAAGCTAGTGGAGCAAAAAGGGTTTTTTGATCAGCTCATATCCTACAAGAGGGCTGTGTCGGGAATCGTCCATCTAGACTGCGTTTTCCTCACTGCCTTCTGAGATGTGAGGTTTCCGAGGTGGAGCTGCACCAAAAAAAAGATCCACAATTGACTTTACTGTAACTAATAATATTAAAGTAATGTAAAGACTGGTAACAGACAGAAGTTGGCAGGGGCTTATGTAGTCTTACTGTTGCAGTGGCCATAGTGACGAACTCCTATGGAGTGGCCGAGGAAGCAGGTGGCCCGACGGAGGTGGCAGGCGCTCGGGTAAGTGATGTTGTCATTACCACAGATAGGATGCTCAGATGGCATGGGTATTGGGCAAGGTGCAGTGCGGCACATAACGCAGTGGGCACTGTTGGTCTGGTCAGTCACACAGGTGTGAGTTCCTGGACACACAACATTGGAGCACGACTCTGTAAGAAGCAGAAAGAAGGCATTAGTGCAGCAGAATTAGAATGCTTAAAAGCAAAAGAGCTTAGGTTGCAGGGAGCATGAACTAGAGAACTTACTTTTGCACTCTCCGTGGTACATGACCTCAAGGTCTGGGTGTCCCATACAGCGCGCCATAAGCAGAGAACACTCATCCTTATATGACTTCCCGTCACTGCCGCACACAGCATGCTTCCGGGAAATGTGAGAGCAGTCTGGAGAGCAAACACACTGAGGCCTGCCTGTCTTCATCTTGCAAACTTTCCCGGGACTGCATTTGACTCCCTCACATGTCTCTACAAAAGCACAGTGTAATGTTACTGTATTAACAAGTCTGCAGACATCAGGTGATTCGCCAGCGTTTTCATACAAAACAGGTTGGAAACCTCGGTTTTTTCCCAGATCATAACACAATTCCCGCCTTGCACAATATTTACAATAATCACATCTCTTTATTGACCGTTACACACAGAGGTGTCTCGCCCGATGGAATGCGAGGCTGGCGTGTTTTCATAACAGATCTGTGTATGGCTGCACACAGACTGGGCAGAGCTCCTGTAGAGGGATGAGAGGCTGTGAGGAAGAAGCAGTTCAAAAAGCTGTCAGAGAAGTTTACAGGCCAACAAACGAGGAAGCTCCAGGCTCTTCTGACACCTCATAATCTCGAGGCACTGGAGGATCTGTAATCCTAGTGCAGAATCAACATTAGACAATGCACACAGGTCTCTTCCCAGGACCTTTATGAGTCTGTGGAGATGATTCCTGATCAGCTTCGAGTCCCGAGGATTCTCTAAACAATCGGGAACTTATTTCCTGTCTCCAACAGTACTTTAATATCCTGTTTTATTTCAAAGCTGTGTTTTCATTCCCTGACTCCTCTGGTCTGTTTCTCTGGTTGAGTTCAATCTCAGTTTCTCTCTTGCTGTGTGTACACTTTCTTTCAATGTCCTCTGTGTATCCCTCTAAGGTGATGTCCAAAAACAGGCTATTGCTTTTTTTTTTCTTTTTTAATTAACTTGACATGACACAACACAGTTGATAATACTGACGTTCTCCTCCTGCAGAATTCCAAACTGTCACAATAATGCTGCACATTATGATTCCTGGGCATCTGCGGAAACTTCAGAATGCAGGAAGGCATTTTCCTGTTTGTGGAAGAAAACAGGCCTCTTCTTCAACTCGCCTTGGGTTCAACCAGCCTCATTCACTTTCCATGAGTAACAGCAGTTTACCTTTATGTGAGAGGCATTTTAACAAAGCTTTGACTGTGTTCTTTCTGCTTATTTGAAATTTATCTAAACAGAATCCTCATCTCAATTTCCCCATGATTAGCTATGTGACAAAGCAAGAAGACCACGGGGCTGGGTGTAATTTCCTAAAAATGTCAGTAGCTGGTTTTTCTGTTTTTTGTTTAGTGGAACTTCTTAAATGTGGAAAGAAAGAAAAAGCGCCTTGATCACATGCAAGTTCTGCTTATGAAAACAGAATTTATGTGCAAGTGAACCTGAATGAACCTTGCAGAAATTCCAAGGGAGGAATCTTCTCAGGACAGCTGGAGTTCTGTATAATGCCTCTCCTTGATCCGTGTCTGCAATTTGTTAGAAATCTGCATCGGGAACTCATTGTGTAAATATCTCACAAATGACTCAAATGGACCTTCACAAACTCTCTCCAAGAGACACAATGGTTATATTATGCAACGGACTAGTATTAATCAAGACCCAAGAATATTGTGTTTTTAAGTCTGCAAATTATATCGAGGTGTTTAGCTGTTACTCCTTGTACTTACCTCAAACCAGCTACAGTAGCAGACCAAACCCAGCAAATCTTTTCATGTTGTTTCTCCGGGTTATGACGGTTAAGAATTACACAGTGCAGTCACTAATCAAAGCAATACATGTAACTAGCTCCTTATATGTGGCAGATGCAACTCCTTACTTTCCTAATGGTTTGTTTGTTTACCTTTGCATGGTTTACAGGAGACAATACCCAGGAAGCCCAGCAGGCTGACTTCATTCATGGGCAGGCTGGCGTTGGACCACGCCGTGTCGAGGCGACTCCCGGCACAGCACTCTTCCCTGGTCACCCCTCTCATCAGCACCATGTCGCACCTTCGATCTTGACTCTGCTGCAGCCAACATATACCAGCTGGAGATGATGCCATAACAGATGTTAATTATTATAGGAATAGTTATCTATAAATGTTACAGAAACACCTAAGAAGTGTATTATACTGTTATGAATAACTGTCAAACTTCAAATGGCTAGTCACAAATCTGTCTATATGCATGCATAGTTTTTGTATTTTTTGAAAACACTAATAAAAATACTAGACTATAATACTGTCTATGATATCTATTAATAGCATATATTTTCTTTTTAAAAGCAAAAGTTTACATACAAACAGGGGAAAATTGGGTTTTGTTTATTACACGTGGATACACAAAACATAGTACATGTATATGAATTACAACAGGATTTGTGCCATTATTTTAAAAGCATAACACCTCTTGATCAAATGTTTTATTAAAAAAAGAAAACATCTACTCACCACTAACAGGATTCCTCCCAGTCTGACAGAAAGTGAGAATCACCCCCAAAAAAGAAATGAAAACGCTCATTGTGGACTCTGAGTTAGTTTAAAACTTCTTCCCAAAAAAGTTGTCTCAGCAAAGCCCCAGAAGAAGAGGTGATGTTCCTCTGGCAAACAGAGCAGATCACTCTAAGTTAACTTTGCAAGTAGCTCTCCCTTATGTGAATGAATGTGTTGTGGATAAGTGATGTCGTTCCCCCTCTGTATAAATATTTATGCTGCTGGGATGGGCGATCTCTCAGCCAGTAATAAGCCAGGGCAGGACACAGTTTGACTCTGACTCAATTTCCAGAGTCGGGAAATGATCCATGCCCTCCAGCACTAGACGCAGGGCACTTATATGACCTCACAAAACATTTTCACACCACTCTAATTAAAGGCTAAGTAAGTCCCGAGACAGATTTTAGTGTTGCTTTTAAATAGCCTATTCATTGTTTTGCATTAAGTTTTCCTAAAGATAGTAGTTACTTTATGAACTTTAATTAACAGATGAACCTTTGAATATGACCTTTGTGTTGCCTGTTGGGGTGCTATATGTTTTGCTCTGTGTAGTTTCATCTCAGTCTTTAATGTGGATTAGCTTGGAGAACTTATTTGCTTCACAAATAGCATAACACAAATAGCATTTAATCCTTTTTCTTTCTAACAGCTGCTCTCTGGTTTGGGGAGGTGGCCCATTGAAATGAAATACTTATTTCTTATCTCATTATTCTTTTGAAGTGACCCTAAACTGTTCTTTCTGTGGTGTAAATCCTGCTGAAGGCAAAAGTTCTCACTTTTATTGTTCTGCTAATAGCAAAATCAAATTAGCATCAAATGCTTGCCATTATATAGATCTAAAGAATTTGAATAAATGAAGAAGTTTGCCCCACCACCACTGTCATTCTTCATGTTGTTGACTGTCTGGGTTTGTCACCAAATACCTGTGCTTCACTCTGCAACTGGGGTTAGAATATTACCGCGAGATGAAGGGACGGGTGGGAGTAAAGGTGGTCTGCCCTTGGGCAATATATCAAGTTCAGTAAACAAAACTATGACATATGTGTCTGCCCTTTCATTGTTAATCTACGATCAAACATAGACAGCCGCAAGCAGCGAGACTGAAAACATTAAATTAAAAATGTGGACATGTATACAATATCTGTCAACTGGGGACAACAATGTTCATTTAACACCACCCAGTCTTTAGAAATTGCACACTAGAATTGACTAGAAGCCAATCTGTATTAATATTGTGTTAAATCAGGACATCCGCACTTCTTTCCTCCATTCCTGCACTCATTCACCCCGTGACACTGAGAGGTAATGACAAAGTTATGTGAGTCTGCCCATCTGTCTATCACAGCTTTATTTTTAATGTTCCCTTTTGATGGTTGAGGGGGAAATGAAGGTAGCATATGCTGTAGTATTGGCTTCTTCAATGGAGATCCCCAGGGCAATGAAGGAATGCTGCCTGACCTAGGAGGGGAGGAAAGACAAAAAGAGTGCAGCAAGTAATGGCTGTGGGTGGCCTGCCTCCTCACTGGGTTTCTGTAGATCCACCGAACTCCTCATATGGTTTGGATCATCACTGCTGAGTGATACAATGAATACAGGATGGTGGGAACTGTGGAGCACCCTCTGCATGATCTTTATTAGGGTGCAGTTTAACGTGTCCCATCTTTGGGGGATACTTTTTTCTTTTCAAGAGGCAGGGCTCTTTGGAGCCCCATGAAATTGAAGAAATCCATTATAGAGTGTTTCCATTGTGAAATAAAGTAAGCGCATTGCTGACAGAGTAGGTGTGGGGTTCAATGTCACACTATGCATATTTCCGTGGAACACAGAAAAGGCAAAAAACACACCACTGTCATCTAGTGGACAAGTTTGGAATACATAAAATTGTTTATGTGCTCATACACATTTAACTTAGCCATAGGGATATACACTCACTGGCCACTTTGTTAGGTGCACCTTGCTGGCACTAGGTCAGAGGCCCTTTTGCTTTCAGAGCTGCCTTAATTCTTTTTGACAGATTCAACATGGTGCTTGAAACATTCCTAAGAGATTTTGATCCATATTGACATGATACCATCATGCAGAGATGCACATCCTAAAAGCGCTCTATTGGATTGATACCTGGTGACTATGGATGCCATCTGAGTACAGTGCACTCACTGTCATGTTCAAGAAACCAGTTATCAATGATTTGAGCTTTGTGACATGATGCGTTATCCTGCTGTAAGTGGAAGCAGTCAGTCGGAAGATGGGTACCCTGCGCGCATAAAGGGATGGACATGGTCAGCAACAATACTCAGGCAGACTGTGGCGTTTAAACGATGCTCAGTTGGTTCTAAGGGGCCCCAAGCTCCCCGCACCATTACACCACAATTGGCCATAACTGTTGATACAAGGCAGAATGGACCAGTGCTTTCATTTCATTTACACCAAATTCTTACCCTACCACCTGAATGTTGCAGCAAAAATCCAGACTCATCAGACCAGGCAACCTCCAGCAGGTTGTCTTTGCCACGCCTACATGTTCGACACTTCTGTTTAAAAAAGCAGTTGAAAGTGGATGGTGAGTGTATACTGTGTATATGACAGTGAGTTATACCCTGAGCAATATTTTCAACCAGATGTTGTCTGCTAAATATAAGACCACAGACTCATACGGGAGCATCACATCTTGGCTTTTGCACCGTATAAGTAATATTGACTTTATTCAGTTAATGCTGTAAAATAAACACACTGATCCCCGATATGAAGAGGCAGACTGACTGAAACGACTTTGTAACACAAGTGTTCACTTTCCTGTAAAAAAGGAACCTGGAGCTGCCTGAGCTCAGACACCCAAACACAAATATTGAAGGACATAACAGCTTCAGATGACAGAACAAGTTAAGTTACTTTATGCATAGCTTTATTTTGCTAAATCTTCTCACTTTTTGTTTTTAGTGTTCAAAAAGAAGATTAGCATAAGAGGTTTGAACTTGAAAGTAACTGAAGTTAAAAGGTTCTGCGAATTCTAATGTTTGAAGCTTGAGCAGTTTAAATTAGTAATTTCAGAATTTAACAGCAGCTATGGGGTCATATTTTTTAGCTAACACTTAGCAATGAACATTAACTTTGGTTAACTTATATCAGAGTTGATTATTTACTTAGCCACAAACTATTTAATTTGTCTTTCTGATATGTTTTATTAACTAATAGTGCTAATTAGGAGGTTCAATTTAAGAAATGATGAAACCCAGGAGCCTAATCAGTGATGAGAAACTCAGGAGAGGAAGTGAGGTAAAGGAGGTGATGTGTGGATAAGTGAGGAAAAGGGGAACATAAAATAAGACACTTTACTACAAAGGAAGTGTTAAAATCTCCACCTCTTACCTTTAAGCTTGTTCTATACAGCGTACTTTCGGTTATCTGCTGAAATGCTTTTGCATCTTGTGGAGTAACTTTGGGTCCATATTTACAAAATGAGGCTGTTACTGTCTTCTCTATTTTTCTTCTTTTAGAGTCAGTGCTTTTTTTTTTTCTGGTGCAATTGATAAAAATGACCACACGAGGGTGCTTCTCACATGTGTCTGAAGCTTTCAGCCAGCATTTCCTAAGCCTCTACCATTCACCATTCATCCCTGATATATTAAAATGGCCACTAGGAAGTATTGTTTTTAGAAATTAAAGCACTGTTAAATTAAATTTGTTAGCTTTCTTGTTAATGGCTTGTCTTCTCATTCATACGGTTTCAGGTCAGTTGAATGACATTTAAATTATAAGTCATAATTAGGCACTGAAATGGTTGGAACACGTGAAGCTGATTTGCTACACGGTGACTGTGTCTAAGATTTTCCCTTGTCAGAGCCATAAAAACCCATAATCGCTCACGTCTTTAAATTGTATATTTCTCCAGCAGTTTCACAATTTGTCCTCCAGTGACATTACTTTGCAGCCAGTGTGTGAGCTACATCTCATCTTATCCATTGTACCATTTTACAGGTGAAAGGACACACACTCTTGACTCGCTGAGAATATAACTTTCTTGTGTGCATGAATGAAAGCCCTCATTTTATTTCGTACCATTACAGATATCAGATCAGTTGAGTAGAAAGAAATGCACCCACAACGCTTCCATCCACCCACTGCCCTATCTTAAGTCATACAGTGTTGGTGTGGACGTCACAGAGCTAAACACGGCCGAGCAGTGGTAATTGCTCTGTTTGCCCCAGACAGGCTGAAAGCAGCTGCATCATCTATCCACTCAACTTACTCCTAATGTGTGTTACTGATTGAACTGGCATAGAGGGCAGGAAAAGTGACAAGGCTGGATAGAATCACCCTTTCTCTCCCTCTGCAAGCAACTTTCCTCCTCCTCCTCGCCCACCTCACCCTCGCCCTCTCTTTTTTCTGCTTCCTTCCTGTGTTTAGTGTTGCCCATGAGAAGTCCCTCCAGCATTTCATTAATGGGGTGAGTTAATGTTGACGCACGCGCTGCTCATATAAACAGCACTCACTCCCTCTTCACCTGTCTCCTTCCCTCCCTGGCCTCCCCTCTTCCCCCATGTCACCTTTTCCACTCACTTGAGTCCTCTCTTTGCCCTCTCACTCTGCAAGAGCCGGACACCGATGCAGTCGTGACTAAGGATCTCCCTTGGTGTCAGAGTGGCTGTTGTTTAGCTCTAATTCCGTGCAGCTCCGGATCTCTCTGCTTTTCCCCCTGTGGGCTGAAATAACCCCCAGTGTTTATTTCCCCCCGTAGATGTCACATGCTTCTGTATTCATGAGGAGTTATAAAAGCTTGCAAAACAGACTTTTATGCCCCTGACATGACATTTCAGATAGCTCTGTCATTTAAAAACTTTTTTTTGGAAGAATGTTTTAGCTGAATTTTTATTAAACATCTCTCTTTCCAAATGTATTTTCCACTGTCTTCATCTAATGGTAATTGTACATTGATACTGAATTTAACCAGTATATTATCATCAATATATCCAACATATTGGCCAACTAATATAATTTGTGTCAAATTATTGTCATGGTGTGATGAAAGTAAGTGCCATTTTACTCGATCACTGGAACTTAGTTTGTCTCTTGAGTATTTTTGGTAAGGCCATTGTAATAAGTCAGTTGTTCATTTCCTCAACAGTGTTATGGGGGGATGATCCCATTTCTGGGAAAAAGGTTCCTTTTCATCAAGTCCCTTGGCATGTAATTTCTTTATAACTGCATATAAAGATTCCCAGTTCATTTTGATTTTAAGAGCACTTCTGAACACTGCTCATTAACATGAGCTTGACCAACACTAGATTTTTTTGTGAAAGAAAAAATTTAAAAATTTGTTTCCAATGTACAAACAATATGTTAAAGTTATATGGAAAAGGGGAAATGTCAGAATGTTCTTTATTCCAGCAGTGTATTTTCCCAAATCCATCTAGAACTAGAAGGGGACTCAGCACGCTATATTTTCTGTGTGCCAATACCATGCTGCAATAGATACTACCCAATGTTGTCGTACTCAATCATAAATAATTTTCAGCATTCTGGATCATTAGATCTGGAATCCTCCTTTGATCGTGAACAAACTTTTCTGCATGACAGAACTTATGGTCATGTTGCATCCTGATTCTTTTTAGAGGATTCCAACTTATTTGCATAAGATTAGACACAAATATGTGGATATTGTCCCAATCTCACAATGGTAAAGAATCCTCTTACAAAATCCTTGTACCATCCCCAACAACTCCCGAAATTTTCATCAAAACCTGTTCATAATTTTCCGAGTTATCCCGCTAACAGACAGACAGACCAACGCGACCGAAGACATAACTTTCCTATGTGCTGGCACATATTGGAGAAGATATGCTGATATTGATGTATCTGTGACAGACAGCCGTTATATTGGAAATTATCACAATTTATCTGGTGGATGAAGTTGCAGCTGATCACATATTACCCTTAAGAATGATTTTTTTTTTATTGTCTCCTTATTTAGACATCAATCAAAGGAAATGTCTGCAAACAATTTTAGCTTACGTGCCACAAAGATTATAGGATGTGACGATCACAAGAATGTTTTGAGAATCAAATTATTTAACTGCTCCTTTTGTTTTTGTTCGGCTTCTACAAATATTTGCCTGGACCTAAATCTGATTTATTATTTTGTGACACAATACCAGGTATTAAACGAGGGAAATGCAGTTAAACAGTGATAAAGAGTTTATTTTTTTAACACCGTATCACTCACACCCTGCTGTCTCAAATAACTTCACATAAATAAGACCAAACACTTAAAAACAGAGTTTAACATTTCTATTTGAAAAGGAAAAAATCTTTCAAAGTAAATTTTTGCAGTACACGTGTCAAATTCCAGCTGGATCCTGATCACAACTGTACTGATTTACATATCTTGCTAGTCTTGTGGCTGCAACTTATGTGGTAGCAACCATCTGCTGTCTTTACACTTCCAGTTGCCTTATGTTGCACTGAGAACTCACTTAAACAAACAGTGTTTGTCAGGCCTCATTTAAAGCTGTCACATTCAGTCCAGCTAATTGGTATTCAATTCAATATGACTCAGTTACTGTAGGCAGCCAACCACCACTTACCGTAGTCACTTCCTGCATTGCTGGTGAGCATTATGTAATGTGAAGAGGGCTAAAGTCTCAAAACTCATTCCAATGTATACCAAACACAGGAAGAGCGTTAGGAAAGAAAAACAGGGAGCACAAGAAAAGGAGGGGGGGGGGACAACTGTATTCCAGTACTGATAAAAAGCCATACACTTCATTACACTGATGGAAACAGCACATCAGCAGTCTTAATAATATTCTGAGCTTCACCAGAAGTGATTTGCCTACTGCTTTCAAAAGTGCAGCACTGCTGAAATGATGCACAAGATGAGATCCTTCCATTGCATAGGGTGCTTTTGAAAGACTAACATTCATAAGCTCTTTGCAAAGATTGGGAAACAGGTTAAAATCACTGGAGCTCTGTCATTTAAGGTAGATTGCTCTCTTACCTCCTTTTTAATCAATCCCAGGTGATCAAACGCGGATCAGGAATCAGTACCTCTGGGAGTGTATGATCAAGTCATTTGGAGGAGCTCAGACACAGTGTAGCATAAATAACTTTTGGAATTTAGGTGGTATTTCAGTATGTATCAGTATGTTCAATTTTAGCAGCGGAATATATTTATTTCCATCAGTGTCATCACTAGGCGCAAGATATGAGTCATAACTGTTCACAATCTTAATGTGAAGGCTTCAGTCTCACATGATTTTCCAACATAAGTGGGCAATATGCCACTACATTATGAAATACGTTTTCTGCCCAAGTATGTAGCAGCCATAATAGAAAACACGGAAAAGGTTTTTTTGTTAAACTAATATTTCATCTTTCTGCTGTTCAGTATTGTTAAAAAATATTGTGTCTTGTGGAACCTTCTTAAAAGAGCACCTAAAGTGGATTGTTTGTCCAGAAATAAAACGGGAACAGTGTCCTCTTTCCATTGTTCAAGGATGCTCAAATATGACCCTGCAAAGAGGTTCCTGATACAAAAAGCCACAATAAGTAAGTAATCATTCTCCTGTTTGCCTCTGAAGCAGCAATTTCACTCACCTTCATGCAGGCCTGAGTCAAAGTGCTCCAAACAATTAAACTTTAGATGAAAAATGACAATGCCTTTAGTAGATTTCTGTGTGTGTGTGTGCGTGCCTTTGTAAACAGGAGCTTTTTGGGGTTTTTGGTGTCATTTTTGTGTTTAGCTTTGTGCTGAAGGGAAGTGGCAGGAAAGCTAGTCTATGTTATTGGGCGTCCAAAAAAAATACATTATTTTCCAGCCTGATCTCACCAGAAAACCAACAGTAGTGGTTGATGTTTCAAGGCGGTTGTCCTGTAATTGCATATTTGTATGACCTTTTCATGAAAGGATTTTGTTGCTTTGTTGTAAAAAAAAAAAAAAATGGAGGTCTGCTTTAACTCATTTTCCTAAAGTTTTCCATTTGCCTAAATTGACAAAACAGTGACAGAAAATGAAAGTACTAGTCCAAAACAAACAAAAAAAAACCATCAACAACAACAAAAAACTGAATAAGTGCACTGCATCTCTTGGTCTCTCTGCCTCTGAATGCAGGTTTGTCAGTTTTCACAGTGCCCCAGAGACAGTAGTGGTGCAAATGTGAAAACACTCACAAGCTGTTTCTGCATACACTCTGCATACATTATTAAAACCACATGCCTCATACTGTGCAGGTCCCCCTAAGACTAAGACAATGCCTAGCAGCAGGATGCTAGAAGTGGATCCTTGTGGCTGTGAGGACCCACTTTCCCTCAAACTTAACAGTCTATTTGTGCATCATATTGGAGCCAGGTTTAAAGCCTTAAGCTCTTTATTTTTTTTTTTTGAGACAGTCTGAGGCATTCTGGGGTGCACTGTCCTGTTGGACCAGGCCACTATTATTGGAGCTTGTTGCTGTCATTGGGAGGGGTGCTTGCTCTGCAACATCTCCATAAAAGGCTGGACCCAAGATTTCCAGCAGATTATTGCACTGTAATGAAATAATCAATGCTATTCACCTCACCCATTAGTGGTTTTAATGCTGTGGTTGTTGGTCAATGTTAGTCAGTGTTGGAGTTATTGGATATCAGCCTGTTATGTTGTTTAGGTATGAATATGTGTTGAAATTTTTTCCAGTGATTACAAACTACTAACTACAGTACGTTGTACTAAGGAATACAAATATGATACATTATATTATACATTAGTCCAAACAAACAAAACTTAATACATAAAACGTCAACATGGACGCAACAAAAGGAGATATTAATATTTTTTTTGTCAGACTACATCTAAACAGTCATCAGTTCAGTGATATTTTTTCAACTTCCAAGCCTGTGTCTGCAAGCTATCCCTTTAAAGACTGCACAAGAGCTGATGCTCATGCTGGCAGCAGTTACCATGGCAACAAATGACTGAAGTGTATCTATGGCTGCTGTTACACTGAGAGCTGTCAGAAACAGATAAATAAAATGAAATGGAGGAGGGACGATTTTGAATTTTACTTTCAGAATTGAGAGCCATGTGACAGCTCTGAAACACTGATTCACTGCTTTCAGGCTGAAAACGAATCAGTCACGAAAACAAACACATCCATTAGTCAAGTGTGCGTACAGTGATATTACTATTGGTTACTGTCACTGCCAGCATGATTTCATTTTGCAGCTCTTAATATTTGCAGCTTGTTTTTGGTTGCAGAATAATGTTTGACAAGCTGATCGATGAACTTCCTTTGGCTACTTCTCTGGTCATTAACAGCAATGAATTATTCCAGAGAATTAAATCAATTTGTCTGCCATACATGGGAGCTGTTTCTTTACAGATGCAGTCAGAGCAAGCGACAGTGGATGGAAATAAATAGTAGGTGAAAAAAAAACAAACTACTGACTACTGAATAAATATTTAAACAAGCAAAAGGGCAGATGGTTCTTTAGACTTAATTACCCCACTCAGTGTAAATATGAATGTTAGGGGTGACTTCATCAGTAGAGGCTCCATGCTGGAGTCCATGCAGTATTAATGACTGGCAGCAAAAGGCCTTCACCTTTTAAAATGGAATATGCTCACTGGGTACAGAAGGAAGCCTTCAGTGTTACACTGAATGCCATTTTAATTGGTATTTTCTAAAGCACTGTTAGTGAAGGAAGCTACAGCAGCACGTCCTTCTAATGGTCACAACCCATTGTGGAGTCACTTTGTGTATAGACAGGCCCACACAAAGCCTCAGAAACTGTATGCATTACTGTGTGGGTCACCAGGAAAATTATAATGACAGTGCAGTACTGAAACACTGACAGTTCTGTTGTTGTTTCAAAATAGCCATTTTGTAAAATATTTTCTTGACCTGAGAGCATTGATATTTTCAGCTATGGTGGAGGTGTGGCTCAGGATAGTGGTGGTTGCTGACAGTTTGCTCATATAGTATATATTTTAACAAAAACTTATGAATAGGAAGCTAAAAAAAAGACATTTAAGTTTCTAATCACCTCTCTAATTTCAAGCAAAAATGCTATTTTAATTATCAGACTATTTACTCCCCCCCTACTCCCCCCCCACCACACACCCCCAAAACCACCAGTGTCTGTGCAGTTGTGTCAGGATTGTGATTGATTGTTAGCTTTACCTGTCAAGGTCACGGGTTTGCGCCTCATTTTTTGTTTTTTCAAAAGTTTCATACAGAACCTGTTAATGACTATAGTAATCTTTGTCTTTGTATGTGTCTTCTGTTTGCACAGCACCACCAGCTTTCATGTTTTTTGTTTTTTTCTTGATCAGGAAATAGCGCGTAGGTGCATTTCCACCCCCTTTTGGTGGTAGGGGTGTTTTGCATCCTACCAGGCACCAGGAACAAGACAAAAAGTACATAAATGGTTTCATTTTCCTGTAACGTAACGATTATTCAAATATTCAAAACCATGACCATGTTGCTAAAAATTCACCAGTATCCACCTGAAAGTTCCAGTATCTATCAATCTACAGCTGGTGTTTGCTTCTTTTAAACAAATATCAAAAGTCTCTCCCAGAGAGTTTCCAATACTTAATTACAACTGGGATGGGATGTATATTTGTATATTTGGATTGAGTATCGGTCTGATACAGACCCAGAAAACTTGATTGGATATCAGTGACAATGAGCAGATCCATATGATTCAGTTCTATGTTGTTAGCCAGAAGCAGAGCTAATGTAAGATGGAGGAAGGTAGCAGCAGAATGCCCAGAAATAGTTATTTCACTGTAGCCAGCAGCTTCTGTCCATATGTTTGCAAAAATCTTTTACTTATCTCTAAACTGGGGCCCAAGTGAGCTGATATGACTGAAAAGTTCAGACAAAGTTGATGCTTTTTCTCCCGCTCACTCATTTACTTTCACTCGTCATGTTCTTTATTTAAGAAGCCAGAAGGACTTTTGGTGTGTGTGTTTAGTGTAACACTTGTTGGTTACTTTTTATTATCCTTACGGTAACATTAAAGATTAGTTCACTTCAGCTGGAGGAGGGAAAGAAGAAACTAAATGACAGAAGTTTGCAGCAGCCTAATGAGTCTCACTTTGATCTGGAATAAAACCAAATCAAACCTAACAAACACCAGAAATTCACTAAATTTACTTTCTTAGATGTATTTATTTGTTAAATTTTTTATTACAGTATTAAGAAAGGTGTTTAAGTTGAGCTTGATGGGGGTTTGTTTTTTTGTTTTTTTACATATAAATGAACGCATTGGATCACAACTGGAAAAAGCTGAACTGGGCCATCTGTAATCACAACATTACTTTTTTCTGTGATGAATAGAAAATAGATTGCATGCACTATTGGTGTGTTTACAGTTCATGCTTCTTTTATTACTACACCATGTACCTCAATTAGCACCCTTATCCTGCCTTGTTTAAGATGTTATTGGATAATGTTGTTGTAACTTGAACATGGTGGGTGATACTTGAAATTGCACAACTGTTGTGCTGGCCATGTCATTTTGTGAGCAAATACAACTTTTACTTTTAAACTTGCATTCCATTCCATGTGTTTGATGCTGCAATTGCTGAAAAAAATCTTCCACTCTTAGCTAACTAGTATCCTTGGTCTACTAGGTCAACAACAGATTGTTGTCAACCCAAATGGTGACCATTAAAGGCAGACTACCATCCGGGTCTTTGCAGAGAATTTTCTTTTGCCTTATTTGTGAGTATGAATTCACTTACCCACTCAAATTAGCAAGCTTATGGTAGCATGCAATTTTTGCCCACAAGTGCAACATTTTCCTCCCAAAAATACATCTATGCTTGCAAAAATACAATCTAAAAATAACATGTAAATACTCACATGGCAACTTAACAGCTCTTAATTGGTGGCATCACAGAATTCTGACTGTGAAATGGGCCAAAAAAGGGTGAAAACTTGCTTTTGCCTCTCAAATCTTCTTTTAACAAGAGAGGAAAAAAAAGCCAGCTAAACCTTGAAGTGCTAAGTACAGTATGACATAAGCCCAAAAATCATTTTGCTGAAAACATTTTCAATTCATTGTTGAACTTGTAGAAAGTCACACATAATTGCCCCTTTTAATGTTTTTATATAACTGCAGTGGTGGAGGTGGTGGAGTAAGTTGTTTGATGCTGCAAATGGGAGTGGGTAGAAGAGCTCTTAGTCTCAGGAAAACGGAAGAAAAAGTCATTTCTGGAAATAATAGGTATTGACAATTGATGGAAGAAATAAAGTGGGGACTATAACAAGGCGAGCATGGACGGTACATGTGACAACAGCACAAAGAAACCAACCGTTGCTTAGTGTGTATGTCACTATCTGCATTACATGAAAGCATACACATGCTCCTCCCACGCATCACACACTCTTCACTACGCTCACACCTTCCACGCCTGTGCCCACGCATACACACATAGCACTTTACACAGTTGGTTATAAAAAAGCTCTACACGCACACACGCGCATGTACACACACACACACACACACATGCACGCAGTCATTCACAGCTACCTACCTTGTGCCCCTGTGGCTCAGCTGGCATCACTCATGCTCTCTGAGCTGTTACAAAACAAAAGGTCTATATCCCTCCATCGCCAAACATTACTCACTGCTTGCACAAAAAGGATGCTGTGTGTTACATGTCTGACTAATACATAACAGGAGAAAGCCACCTACAGAGGACACATGTAGTATAGTGACAGTGTATACAACTATTGTGAAACCGTCTGTCATTCACGCCCCCCCATTCCATTTTATGTTTCAAGGCCAT
The DNA here is from genome assembly GCA_024447675.2 of Pterophyllum scalare. NCBI lineage: Eukaryota > Metazoa > Chordata > Actinopteri > Cichliformes > Cichlidae > Pterophyllum > Pterophyllum scalare. The sequence continues at coordinate 111,148 of JAMQGT020013170.1, read as the reverse complement.
TGAAAGCTGCATCAGTAAAACAGCTTTATATAATTTTTCATTACATGGAAGTGATTCTGCGTCTTGTTAAATGTAGCTCACATTTTCATAACACGCAGAAGACTGCTCAGTCAATTAACATTTAGTGTTTCATAATGTGAAGTATCTGCACAAGGTCACATTAAGGTGTCCAGTTTTCTTTTAGAATGAGGAGAATCTAATGGTACACTTCCAGCAGTGCTCTGAATTTCAAATCTGTTTTGATTATCTTGAACGACAAAGTTAATATTCATATGAGTGAGGAAGGTGACTCTGAATGGGTCCCAGTTGTTTAGACCAGGCCCTAATTAAGACCACAGAAGTGTCTTTACTTTGTGCATGTTGGAGCGTCGTGAGTGGACGGTCTGAAATGTGTAAAAGAGAAGCAGCACACTTCATAATGAGGTGACACCAGTCACGACCCCGTTTTTTTATTCCCATCTCTCATTTTTTGTCACAGACCGACTGCACGACATATACTCATGCACATATTTGTCTCACATTTGTCACTGTCATTTATAGATCTATAAACTTGATTTTTATCCACTAACAAGCAGTCAAAGGGTTGATGTATTGTTTTTGTCCCTGCTGCTGATTTGTTGTTAAAAAAAAAAATACAAGAAATTGTATTTACGCTATCCCAAAGTGCTTTGGAAAAACATGCTGCAAGAGAAGTGAAATCACAGAATTCTTAAAACTGAATAAAATATGAGTCAGTTATCAGTCTAAGATTTTCTTTTTCTTTGTTTGTTCTTTCTTCTGATCATTTTTGGGGAAGAAAATGAGTAGTTATTTGGGGAGAATATTGAGAGAATAAATGCAGACTGCCGCTAGTGACTCAACTTTTAAGACCATTTATAGTAAACTCCATCCATCCATCCATCCATCCATCCATCAGTTTTTTTCCCACATATCCAGTTCAGGGTCCTGCTGTCACAGGACACAGCCTATGGCAGGATTAACACCTAAAGATGCTCAAGTTCACACCTACAGCCAATTTAGAGTTGCCAATTAACCTAACATGCATGTTGTAGGACTGTGTGAGGAAACCGGAGCACCCCAGCAGCCACAGGGAGAACATGCACCCAAAGTACATAATTAACCAAAAAGTCCCTGGTGCACTCAAACCCAGGGCTTTCTTGTGGCGCCCATTTTTAATGAATTAATTTCCTGTCTTAAAGTTTTATTGTTGACCTATTGCATAACTTTGGCTTTCTTTTAGTCAAAGCTGTGCATAATAATCCTTTATTATTTATTTTAACACTACATTATTCCCCAAACCACTTTATCCATAGACTAGAAGAGATATGACTGTTTTTTTATTGACTTTATGGCAGAAGAAAATTTCCCCTTTTTCAGCATTCCATTTTTGAGCGTTGCTACACTAATTTCAATATTTCAAACCAGAAAAACCCCAAGTGCTGAAAAAATGTTTGAAAACATTTTTTGAGGGAAAGCGATATGAACTCAACATCAACAGTCATTATTACATAATGTGACCTTATTTTTGCAGAAAGCTGTCTAGGCCCGCTGTTTGTGCCAGACCTTTTTGCAGGGATAAATGCAGCAAATTGAGTCTTGTTCCAAATATGAGTGTCTCCCCACATGTATTCAGCTCTCTCATTCATCTTTCACTCAGCTGTCACATACACACAACCCCTCGGTTCCTTTTCAGTGTTTCCCAACTCCTTGGCTCACTGTCATTGCTCTTTTAAGTCTTTTAACCTCTACTCCGCCATGCTTCCCTGTCCTTTCTAGCTGCCTTTTGTTCGCAACACAGAGAGGAGCTCTTGTAGGAAAATAGCTCTATCCCCACCCCCGCCCCACCCCCTTGTGATGAAGCACTTCATCATGACAGAGATGGGTGCACAGGCGCACAACCTAATGACAAGTTGGTAATGATTATCTGTTTCAGTGTCTAGAAACAGGAGGCATGAAGCATTTGTGTCTGATTACCCATATGTCTACAGGCTATACTGGCTTTGAAATCATTAAAAAAAAAAAGAAGATTAAGGCTTGCAGTTTGGTTATTAGAAGTATGCAAATAAATGTCAACACCCAGTGGTGGTATCTATAAATGCTGGTGGTAATGGCTTACAAAGGTGCGGACAATTAGAAATAAGGAGGTACTTGGGGTTTCTGTAAATAAGTTCATGCTGGGAGGACGGCAGCAATTTACCACTATAAAACAAAAGAGGTGCACACTGTTTACTTAAAAAAAAAATCTGCCATGAATTGGCTAACATCTTATGAAGGCAGCTTATGTTATTTTTTCTTTAATTGGTGTAATAATTATGTATTTTTATTCTTGCCTATAGAAAAAAAGAGGACTTTTAAGTGTACCAACTGAATACCTTTTCCATTTTCCTAATAATTATTACGAACTCTTCTCTTCAGGAAACCTTCCTGAATTTAATGGGGAAAAAAAATACAGGCTCATAAAAGCAGGCATGCATACCATCTTGCAAGCATGCATCGGCTTATATTTGTATCGCTTGCTAAGTCTAAAACTTTAAGTTTTCTTAAAGTCTAATGTGGAGCAGCATAAAAAAATGTATGCCACTGTTCAGGAGGATTCTGTAGTTGTGTCAGCAGCTATGGTCCAAAGAGGCATTTGTAGGCCGACTAACAGAAGGTGCTAGCAGTGCGCAATATGTCATTGTCTCTTGTTTGGCTAATTGCAGCATGGTGCCGGTGTCAGCCCTCTAGCAAGCCAACACACACTCACAAGCGCACACACATGCACATTCATGTAGAGACACAGCTATCACTCATTCCTGACTGAATACTCAATCAAAAGCTTCAATGCAGCAATGTATTTATTTAATTTGATGCGAATTAGCTTTTTTAGGAGCCTTCTTATTCAGTATTCTTACTGCTTATTGACTTTATTGCAGTGACTCAAACAGGGCGATGAGAGGCTACATTACAACAGTCTCTTCAGATCTGTCCATAATCAAGCCTCCTCAATCACAGACCCAGCCAGCGCATTGTTGTGGCAGGCAGGCAGAAGTTACGGAGAATATTTTTTTATTTGCTGTTATTACATGTTTGCCTGACTGCATTACAGTATACAGGCGAAGTAAGACCCGTCTTGATGGTCACATGGGAAATTATATCTATTTATTTATTAGCCTGTCTTTTTTATTGTGTTAGTTTTTGAATTGGAACATTTATTTTTCCATAGGAGAGCTTAACGAGCTGCCTGGAAATGTGACTGTGTGCACACAGGAACCAATTAAATTAAACATGAGGACCATCATTCTTTTCGCCCCCACCTCCAGAATGGTAGGACGTGAAGAGGGACATGGTCTGATTCATTTTCTATTGCCAATTAATTGCAGGTTAAGTATGTCAGACTGGAGTCTTGTTTATATGGTGGTAGGAAATTAGATTACTTCTTCTTCTGTCTGAACTGAGGGCACACATTATTTCAACACAATTTAGCAATTGTACAGAAATGATTTGGGGGGAGGGGTGAGCAGTTATGGTTTTCTTCTTTTTTGCTGAGGGAAGGAGCAGAGGGAGAGACAAAGAATTTGAGGACAAAAACTGAACTTTGTTTGTGGGATTTTTTTCCCACCATCACAGTAAAGTAAATTATTTTAGTTATTGCTCCATTCAACTTTCTCTGCAACATAAAAGTTTATTTTTGTGCCTCGGAAGGTTATAGCTTTGAGACATAAAAATATCTTTTGAGACAGGCCACAAGCCAGTGTACTTCTAGTACTGGTCCCAAGTCTGGGGGCCGGCATCCCCAGCTAAATCAAACGTGGATCATAAAGAATCAGATTTCCTTACGGGATTGGTTGGGGCCCGGGTCAACATAGGGTGAAATAGAGGCATATGATCTGCTGCGGTGACCCCTAAAGAGAGCAGCTGAAAGAAGATATTTGTCTCAAAAGGTTGTGCCATATTATAATTTGTGCATTGGTCGCTGTTTAGAAATTGTTTAAAATAAATTATGTCATCTTATTTCTTTTTTGGTTAATTATGTACTTTATTTTAAGCTTTTATGGTTGGGGCTTTGGGTGCATATCAAATATTCATAAAGCCAGCGAGTGTCTGTGATGATTGCAGTTCATCTTCTGTTCGGTACTTATTTAACCATCTTTCTTCTATATTTACTTGCTTTTTAAGTATGATATGATATGATATTTGCAATTTTACTGAGTTAAATTCACCTGTGCATCACTAGAGGTAATTGAATATGACTCATAGGAAGTTTTACAGTTATTACAGATCAGCAGAATAGCCGGAGAAGTCAAAACTTCAGCTGAAAATGAAATCTAAAGGAGTTTTAGTTCTGTGGTGGGAGGCCAGACTTTATCCTACATGACTTTAACTTACCAAGGGCATTCAAGCTTAACACCCACACACAGCAGGCCACTACAGTGGAGGAGAAGGAGCCGCTGGGTTGCATACTGCAGTGCTGAGAGACTTGCGGAGAGATGGAAAGAGAGATCGAGGTGCCAGGCATTTTGCTTTTTTGATGTAGAGACTTTTATGCCTGCTCCATGGACCCATGCATTGCCCTTCACAACCCTTTTTCCCTCAGTGATTTCCATAAATGTATATCCACCCCCCCCACCCCCCTGTTAGCTGCCACTCCGCCAGTTGTTGAAATCACACATTAGAGGAGAGCGTATCCTTGGGTTGCCATAGCAACAGGGTGAGTCATTCTGCTGCAGTCAGTTTAGTCACACTCACACCGACTGTATGTTTCCCTCTCTTCCCTTTTTTTCCCATCCCGCTGTCCCTCTGCCTTCCCACCATCAACGGACGCGCACACGTGCAAGGAGACACACTCTTCCAGTTCTTCCAAATGTCTCTCATATTTAAAAATTCCTCAGTGCAGGAAAGAAGGCCCCCCCCCCAGTTATCACCAGTATTCTAAGATACGTAAAAATGTGATCTGAAAAGGTGGAGCGTGTGTGTCAGCTGTGATGTGCGTGATTGATAGCACAGGCTGATGATGAGGACAAGTGGAATGTCGCTGCTCTCACTTTGATTATTTATTTATGGATCTGGCTAATCAGTAAACCCACAGCTGAGAAGCACACTGTGAAGGAGGCGGGTGGCGGCACAAAGAGGAAGGGGGCACCTAACACTCATTTTAGTCCAAGAACACTTGTTAGCTCTGATTGAATGAAGATGATTTTTGGAAAGGAGCTTTTTTGTTTTTTTGTTTTTTTTCTGTGTTTGATTGCCATTATAGGAAGTTATTTCCTGTATCCCCATAAAAGGACTTTGCAGGTTTACAGCTGCGTCTCTGAATATTAACACTACACCCCTGCTTTAGAAATTAATCATCAAACGCCTCATTTGTCACTTCATTGTCACAGAGCTTGGGTGAAGACATGCTGTGTTGGAAAAGAGCTTTTTATAGTGAGAGCTGAGGTGATTCACAAATGCTGTCTGGTTCGTACTTGCACTTACTGCACCTGGTGTCAGAAAATGAATTAGGTTTTGTCCCATTTTTTTTGACTTGTTTACTGTTTTTTTTTTAATAGCAAAAAGCTATAAGGTGAATATGATAATACTTCATGTAAATTAGTTACACTTTATGTAAATTAGGTAGGAGTGTGCTGTCAGGCTTATAATTTGGTGGGTTATACTTTTGCCTATTTGAAACAAAACTCTGCTACCTGTTTTTTCTTGCTATTTAAGAACACGTAACCTGTTCATCAGACAGCAGTGCTTAGTTTATTAAATATAACATAAGATCTAGTTTTGGTCTTTCATTAATCGTGTAAACTCTTGTTTGAAGTTCTTATTGGCAGGTTTCTTATCACACTCAGTCCCTTAGGCTCTGTGTGATCTGGGCATGTGTAGCTGACACTGAAGGGTGAAATGAATAGCACTGATTGTCCTGTTACAATGGTGTTCTCCTGGGATGCCTTTAGGTCCTGTGGATGTTACTTTCATATCTACAACCCACCTAAACACTATGAAAGAACAAGCAGACCTCTGGTGCTAAAAATGGGGAACCTAACAAAGACCCCAGGCTCCAAACTCCCCTGCTTTCAGTCTCAGGGACCTCACCCTGCAACCCACAGGACCCAGAGAACCTGCTCCCAACATCCTGTGCCAGACATCTTTAGAGACTCTATGTCCATCCCCCAATGAGTCATAGCTGTTTTGGCACCACCATGGTGACCACATTGGGCAAGTTGTTTTATTTTTGTGGCTAGTTGTGCAGGCAAAAGGTAACAAAGACAACATAAAGAAAAGTAGTGATATTTCAATGATGGGGATAACTTGGAGTCATAATGCTCATCTTTAATTTTTTTAAAGTGTGGACCAGTCTTCAGGTTGACGTGAAAAGCCTGGAACTCCTGATAACGAGAAACAAAGCAGCTCAGTCTGCATGATCAGACATCCGAGGTCAGACTGAATGTGGGAGTTTGCACCTTCACACAAAATGAACAGATAATGAGACACCCCCTCCCCGACCATTTTATAAAAATGTCAACATATTACTTATAAATATTGAAAATATTGTTTCGGTAATCCTCCAGCAATAAATTGGATTTTACACAAAGATAAAAATGTATCCAAAAGCCTGAGTGGGATCTTTCACCAAGCTTTGATATACATGACTACAGTTAAGTTAAAGGGATTTTACAGGCTGGTTGATAAATAAATGACTCTCCAGTGTGCAAAATAATGCCTGCATGTGTGTGGGTGTGTTTTTGTCTTTCAACCCATCATGAAGTGTAGCGGCTGTAACAAAAAGCCCGAAAGCTTCAGCCTGCGTGTAATAACAAAGCTAAGCTGTGGAGAGTTCTGCTCTGTCCCTGGAGAGGTAGGAGGAGGGTGGGGGTGTGCACACAATGAAGAGCTGGATGACGCAGCTGAGAAAGGAAAGGGAGGGATGCATGGAGCAGAATCCTGAACAAGGAGAGGAGGAAGAGGAGGAGGAGGAGGAGGAGGGAGGGAGCGTAGGCAGAATGCGTGGGATGGAGATGGTGCATAATAAGCTTTCTAGGGTTTTCTCCTGCTCTCCTCTTTCCTCACTTTTTTTGGTTTTACCGACTTATTCATCCCTGTCATCCCTCCCTCTGTCTGCCTGGCTCTCTTATTGTTTTCTTGCTTTTCTTTCTCTCTCTCTCCCTTTTATTATGTTTTTTAAAATTATTTTATTATGTTTGCCTTAATGTCTCATTTAGTCTCATTTAGGTAATTATACTTAAGCCTCAGAGATGAAAAATGATTTTATCTTGCCTCATCGATGGTGCTTGTATTTTCAGGCAGATACCTCATGTCTGATAGATTAGAGTGATTTTATTGATGCAGTGTATCACTCGGTTTGAAGCACCTCTTTTTTCCGGATCCTTTGTCATGACGAATGAGGAAAAAATAAATTAAGACAATTTCACAATATTTTTTCAGATTAATTCACAAAACAACACTGTAGTAGTGAAACCTTTTTGCAGCTTTATGGGTGTCTAACACGATGCCAGGGTGTGCTCAGGCAATATTATTTCACACTTATCAGCTTTTGGCATCACATTTGTTTAGCCACATATAATAAGTGAGAAGAAGAAGACTTGTCTAATCGTGAGCAAAGAGTAACCTGATGAGTCATCGGCATCTCTCGCACATTCGAATGATGCCTGGAGCTGCTCTGTTAAAAGGCAATCTGTTGAGAGAGGGGGGGGGGTAGCGTGGGTTAGCGTGGGTGGAGGGGGAACAGGGGAGCAGTGAGGTGGGAGGGAGAGACGGGGTTTTCCTCTTAGCACCATCCCTGAATACTGAGCACCTCCCTGACAGGCTTCTTATGTTGGCGAGAGAGCAGGTGGGGAGGTTGAGGGAATTGTGGTGGCAAATATGTGTTCATTCATGTGTGTAAGGTAGACTTTAATTGTGCAGCGAGTGGGTGTGTGTGTGTGAAGGAAGGGCACAAAATAAGGAACACTATTGTCGTCACTATTTGTGGTTCTAGACGGTATGAGTAACAGTTTAGTTGTGAATGGAGTAGTCTGAATAAGTTATTGTTTACTTTGTGGAGCAAAGTTACCGCACCAATTTGCAACAAACTCTGACAGCTCAAACATCTGTTTTCACATGTTGTTGTTGTCTATCACTCTGCCAGGCTCTGCCAGTGACCAGAAATTAGCAGCAGTCGCGATGCTAACATGAAGCCCAGCATCATATTTACACAGCAAGAATGAAAAATAACAGAAGCAAGGAGTATTGGTTAGAGGCACAGTCCTCTACACACAAGCTCTTTTGACTTCATTATTGCCTCAGTTCTTCCTGGCAGGTGCTGGAAACATTCCCCAGAGATATTGGTCCATATCAACATGACAGCATCACACAGTTGGTGAAGATTTGTTGGCTACACATCCATGATGCAAATCTCCTGTTCTAATACATCCCAAAGGTGCTCTATTGGATTGAGAGCTGGTGACTGTGGAGGCTATTTGAGTACACTAAACTTATTTATCATGTTCAAGAAACCAGTTTGGTATGATTTGAGCTTTGTGACCAGGTGCATTATCCTGCTGGTAGCTGCCATCAGGAGATGGGTACACTGTGGTCTTAAAGGGATGGACATGGTGAGCAACAATACTCAGGTAGGCTTTGGTGTTTAAACAATGCTCCATTGGTACTAAAGGGCCCAAAATGTACCAGCAAAATATCCCCCCGTATGGTTACACCACCACTGCCAGCCTGAACCATTGATCTAAGGCAAAATGGAGACATGTTCTCATGTTGTTTACACCAAATTCTGACCATCTGAATGTTGCAGCAGAAATCCAGACTCATCATACCAGGCAACATTTTTAGAATCTTCCAATGTACATTTTTTGATGAGGTCATGCAAATTGTAGCCTCAGTTTCCTGTTCTTAGTGGTACCTGATGCAGTCATCTGCTGCTTTAGCCCATATGGTTCAAGGTTGGACGTGCTGTTCTCTCAGACATGCTCTTGTGCACGCCTTGGCTGTAATGAATGATTATTTTAGTTTTTATTGCCTTCCTATCAGCTTGAAGCAGTCTGCTCGTTCTCCTCTGATCTCTGGCATCAATAATACATTTTCGCCCAGAGATCTGCCGGTCGCTGAACACATTGTCTTTTTACGGCCATTCTCTATAAACCATAGAGATGACTGTGCGGGAAAATCCCAGTAGATCAGCAGTTTCTGAGCAGTCAAACAGCTGTTCCTAAGTGGCATGTGCGTGCATTTTCATGTCTTTCTGTAGCTACATTTGTTAGTATAGTCTAGCACACTGAACTTTTTTTGTACAGCCCTGGATTGACTGCCCGCTTTGGCTTGTTGCTTATAAATCTTGCATTCTACAAAATGTGAAAGTGACCATTTAATATGTAACGACAGTAAGGATGCATAACTGTTTGTTTTTTGTTCCTCAGTGGCTGGTGACTTGACAGAGATTTGGAGACGGATACTCCATGCGAACAACCTCAAAAGATGTTTCGTTGGATTAGCCACACAGCATCGGCGATGAACTGTCTGTACGTACTGAAGGAAACCCTGAGATGTCTGGCTCAGTGAACGGCTGGAACATAATGGAGACAGTGGTGGTAGGCTTTAGGATGATGCAAAAGAGTGAAATATTCACAGAAGAGAGGCAGTCTGAGACCGACGCTGTCTCCCTCTTTCAGAATAGATTAATGTCAGATTCCCCGAAGCTTCGCATTCACCTCCCACTTTTTACTGAATGAATGTCACTTTTTATAGTCTGTGCTTTTCTCCCTGCTGTCTATCACTATAAAGCACAAAGTGATGTGTATTAAATAAGTGCACTGACAGTTATTTGACTAAGGAGAGTACATCATGAAAATTGTATTTTTCCACGAGGACAAATAACATGAAACAATCTCGCTTAAGGGAAGAAAACACAAACTACAAGTCACACTGGTTCTCAGTTTGTTTTGATATCAGCCTTTCCTTATTGCTTTGACTGGTTATTTTCTACTTTGCTTATTTAAAGTGATAGCACTCTATCTACTACATTACTTCTAGAATATTTTATTCATGAAAATGGGAATATCTGCACTCACATAGCCCTTGACATATTATTTCTTCAGTCCTTTTAAAATGCATACCTAATGAAGCAGGGGACTTCTCCCTGCAGTCTCTTCCATCTCAGCCAGCAACACTCTGCAGTTTGCTTTACTTTGATATATGGTTTTGATTGGTGGGTTGGCGGTATCCCAAACTTTGATAAGGTAATTGTGACTTCTGCTCCGACCAGCCTGTACAGGATGAGTCAGCCTTTGCATTAATCTGGATCACTCTGTTTCCATCACTTCCCAATCTTGTAAGTTCACTGAAGGTTTCTTTTAAATTAACCTCAACCCCACACATTTATACAGAGCTCTTCCTTTCCTCCAGGAGTCCTTGCAGTAGTCAGTGCAATAGTCATTAGTTAGTTATCATGTGTTTGCGATTAGGATTACAACAGTGAAAACAAGAATATTACAGTATTCCATTATTATTATTATTATTATTATTTTTGCAGTGTGGCTCCATAGAAGGTAATCTAGTAAACATGAGCCCAAGTTATTAGATTATTTTTCATGACATCTTCAACTGTGCTGTTACGGTCCTTAGAAGATGAACTAGAAAGTGTTCGCAGATGCACTGCATCCCTGAACTTACTTAATAGAGCTGCATGTGTGAATAAAAAGGTCCAAATCAGCTGCATCAGACATGAAACGACCTTTAACCTGCCAGCTCCTGAGTACATAATTTACATAATGTCTGCGCCATAGTGCAGGAAGTAGTCCATTTGTCCAGTTGTCATGTCTTGCTTTCTGCATGCTCTGCACTCTTACCTAAAGAATAATTCCACTAGTGAGAGTGTGCATCGACGAGACATTGGTGAGACCTGATTCTCTCCACGCTGTCTGGAAGTCATGTGTGGAAGCAGCTCGACTCTGTTGATACTTTGACTTTTCCCTTTGTTCCACCATGAGATAATGAATGAGTATATCAGTAACAGATTCCCATAAACTCTGGCGATCCCTCAGTTTTTTATTCCATACCATCACTGGGTCAAAATGTTTCTAACATGCTTCCGTGGTGTGGGCTATATCTTGAGCTGTGATCAACTTTTGTGTCTTCTGCACAAGCAGTGGCATAGCTTTTTATTTATTTATTTTTTTGTATTTTACTGCCCCCTTTTCTAGCTTAAATTGTACTCCAGAGGGACAGATTACAAGGTGTGAAGAGGAAGGCAGCCATTTGAGAGGTTCCCTTTGTAGATCACAGAGAGGATTTGGCTCTCCTCTCCCAATTATTTGGAGGAGGTGATAAGAAGAGGCAAGAAATCAATAAGCAATGGAAAAAAATTAAATGAGATTCATGAGAGGGAACCTTATCTGCGATCCTTTCCCACGCCTTGATTAACAACCATTCCCTAGAAATAAGGCACACTATAACCAATTTTGCTTCATTCATTTATTCACAGATTGGAAAACAAGCCTAAAATAACACTTTTTTAAAATTATTTGGTCCCTCAAGGCTCAGTAGATTTGGATCAACAAAAGCAAAGTTGTTAAGAAAATGTATCTTTTTTTCCTTCGAGAAAATAAGCAGTTTTGCTAACAAGCAAGGAATACAGAAATACTTCTACTTTCAAAGAGATAAGTCCCACAAAATCTCATTGTTTACAGCATCCTAGAATGACTTTTAAATTCCATAAAATACAAAATCTCTAGTCTTACCAGTGTTTTGACTTCTGCATTAAACATAAACTGCATTAAATATGGACTAGATCAGTACCATCAGTCTGAGAAAAACATGAAAATTTGCACTAAAATTTGAACTCATGCAGACCAACACATGGCTATGCATCAATGCATTTGTCAGGCTACTGGTTAGTTTACAAACACCATTTACCACAGTATCCCCAGTTATACAATATCTGTCTAAACCTAATAAAGGATATTGACATACTCTAGCTCTTGTGATATTGTGCTTGTACACACAGCAAACTGTAATATTTGTACAGATGTACTGATTTCAGTTCAATGCTTACAGCCGTTTTCTTTGCCGTTGCCGTCGTCACAAACTGACTAACGTTTGAGACATTCTGACTTTTGATCTGTGGATAATGCAGCTGTTTTTTTTTTCTCTCTTTAACAAGAACTGTCAGAATGCACTGAATAATTATCGGCAAGGAGGTGTCTCTTCCATCATAACTGAAAGGGGGATTGTTGATATTTTATTCTCTTCCTGCTTACTAGCACCAAGTGAAAAAGAACATTAATTGATGGTACAAAATTGTTCCAGGGCATTGTGGTTTTTAATTGTGACATAATTGTTCAGCATGTGTGGGAGAAAGAAAGACAAGAGCAATTAAAAAAACCACTAGGCTCCCTATTCTTTATTTGAGTTCACCTCCTTTATTCTCGGTCACTGTTCTCCTAATGAGAAACTCAGCCTCTGCCTCAGAGTCCACTTAGGAGACTTCTGTCACACGCAAGAGAAAGATCTAATTTGGGCAGGCTGGAAAGGAGCATCATCATCCACCCAAACAAACAGAGGAGGATAATGTTTGTTGCTTGGATATTTCAGTTCAGTCCTTTCAACCGTCTGCATGGCAACAACCTTAAAAGAGGAGGACAGGGAGACAGGGGATACAAGGAGGACTCCCTATTTCCTTGTATGATTAATATTCAACACCATCTTCTACAGTGTTCCCTCTCTTCTGCGAGTGATCAACTTGCTGCTGCTGATTAGGGTGTAATAGTAGATTATTACAATAACAATGGTCATTTCTTGCATTCTTTGCCTATAAAACATACAAAAACAAACACAATCTAATGTTTTATGTTTTAGTGGCATCTCCAGCTTGTTGTTTTATTGCAAATATGAAGCAAAATAAGAGAAAAAAAAAGTCGACTTAAACACAGATATGGCCTTTGTTCTGATAGTTTTATAACCTTTCAAGAAGTTTTAAGCCCCCGAGGGAGGAATCTACTGCACTGTCAACTTTTTAAAGAGAAGGAGAGGAGGAAGGGGAAAAAAAAAAAATCCTAGAATGTCATATGTTGACAAATAAAGCCTGTTTTGTAACCCCCACGCACAAGAGAATGTGCCTTTCTGATGAATTCAATAAATTGATGTCAGCTTTTATGTAATTTCCCTTATCATGGCTGTAAACACAACTCTGGCTCTGTTTTCACTGTCAGGGCAGTGATGCCCAAAGTACTAAAAGTCATAGCTCATGGAGTTCTATATTACTGAAAGATCTTTGACTGATAAAGAGTCATTATGCCAGAGTGCTGGGTCCTGTCTAGTCTGGTGGTTCTGCCTGTTGGCACAGGACGTCTCATTTTTAAGTCTGCCGCACTGTCAGTTTTCATTGCCATCTATGCAAGGCAGACATACAAAATATATTACTACTCAGTGAACAAACTGTTAGACGTAAGCAAGAAATTTGTCACAAAGCTGAGAAGCATTTTCAGCAACACACTTAGTGATAGAGGACGTCTTTGTTTTGAACTTTTCTGGCATTTCAACTTTTTCTTCATCTTTTCTGGCCTTTTGTCATCTGGTCATCCCACAGATTCTTCTTAAACCCACTTGGTCCCAACCGACTGATCTAAACAACCACTCTGAAGTGCTCTGTGTAAGTATATGTCTTTCACATGGGTCAATTTTTAAAAGGAACTGAGTCATTATTAGACTTTTTCAAAGAGTCTGTGGTGTCCTGTAATATGTCAACATCAAGATAATTTACGATTCATGATAGTTTCATTATGATATTCTAACCAATATTTAAATTCATAGATATGATATAACTACAGTATTTACTCTCCAATAATGGACTTGGCCACTTCACTAGCTTGCGACTTGCCTAATAGCACCTGGTTTCACAGTGGATAAAGGAGTACAGAGGCCATACCAGCTCTCAGCTTCATTTACTTTTACTGGAGAGCAGCGACAGTAAGACAGCAAAAGAGGCATAAGGAGAATACACACAAAGAAACACTTAATGAGGAAGCAGTTATTTCTAAAATCATATGATTTTTGATATGTTGATGTTAGTGAACTGTAAAATGGGAACATTCAGCAGCGTTGTAATGCTAACACTTGCACAGAGAGACTGGATCCATTGGTGGATCAGCTGTAGGTGTGGTTGTCTGAAAATTGGTGTTTAATTTAAACTGAAGCAAGACAAACTGAACAGAAAAAAAAAGTGTGTATTAGCAGACATGAGGTTGATGAGGAGGACGATTGGAGCCCTGCTACACTGGGCTGTGGTCCGGAGAAGCGTGTGTGGTTGTCACGGTCACACACTCAGTGGCTGTGTCCTTGGTCCGGCGAAGGCCTGTGTACAGCCTCTCATCCAGGTTGGCAGTCAGTTTGTCTGTTAGCTCTGCTCTGATGGTTTGTGGACCATAGCCCGAGGAGTCGAGTAGCTGAAGTGAACGTTCATCTGGGGGTTCAGGGGGGTGGCTAGACTGTCTGGTGTCATCCTGAGGATCAGGGAGCTCACTCAGTCCTCCATCTTTCTCAGAAATGGAAGGATGAAGAAGTGAAGGAGAAGAGATTGTGCGTTCCTCAGTGTCTCTGATAGGGACACCCTGCATGTTGTCTTTTCCTCCATCCTCAGAAGTTGTGGGCACTACCTTTGGAGTTTCAGGAGTGCTGCTGGTCCCATCACTGGTTTCCTCATCAGGAGCACTGACGATGCGGGGCAGCGTACTGTGGTAGCTTGTGTCCAGTGGATAGTTTACACTGTCACCCCTCCTTAGAGGGGTCCGCTGTCTCTCAAAGGAGGACTGGAAATGTCTAACACCAGGATCGCTCCACTGCTTGTGGCGTTGCCATTGCTTGCGAAGGTGGATTCGGGACCGGTGCTTTCGTAGTGGGGACTCCTGCTGGTCAAACTGAGGGTCGTGACGGAGAAACTCATGGAAGAGTGCATCCGTCTTCTCATCTATGCTGTAGTCTCGGCGGTGCAGGGCTAATGGTTGAGGTGGGAGCTGCACAGCTTCTCGAGGAGTGAGCACATGACCATATGGAAACCAGCTCAGTGAACCTGCACCTGTTTCAATGGAAACTCCTCCACTGGCACCCAACAGCAACTCTTCTTCAGGCTCCTCCTCAAAGAGATGAGACTCAAAACTTTCCCCTATTGTGCCAGTTCGCCCTGCATTTGTGAAATGATGCCTTTTCTCGTGGGCTGTTCTGTCTTTGGGGCTGCTGGTGATGCTGCCACTCCCAAATAGTCGCAGGTCTTCTGGACCTCGAGATGGAGCCTCTATTGACGCATAGCCACTGTCCATCTGCAGCAATTTACGAGTCCCTGTTTCTCCATCATTGCTCCCTCGCTCTGAGTCTGTGCTTCTCTGTTTCTTATTTTTTGACTCCTTCACCTCCATCTTGTCATCTATATACACAAAGAAGTCCTTGTCATCCTCTCCACCCTCTCCCGCATCCTCTAAATCCTGTGATGGGTAGCTGGGGAGCCCTCTTTCTGTGTCTGTTCGTCCGCCAAGTGAACACACACTGTCAGCATCACTGCAGACTGAATTTCTGTCATTGTTGCTGCTCTGGTCAGAGGCGGCGTACTGCTCAAGAGTTGCACGCAATGTCCAGATGTCTCTGTAAAGTGACTGGGGATCCTGGGGATCAAGGGGATCGGATGGATTTGCACTTTCCCTTCTAGCCAAGAACAGCGCTTCCTCTTGGGGATCAGGGGACAGGCCAATCACCCCTGGTCCTCCATGGCTGCAGCTGGGCTCCACCATCACCTCTACCTCTACCCTGTAGTATCCGCGCAGGGATGGAGAGATGAGATAAAATGAAAAGAAATAAAGAGACGAGGAAGAAGAGAAACAAAGAGACATGCAACACAAGTGTCAGTGAGCATTTACCTAAATGACACATTCATCTGAGATATGGTTGTGTTTACAGCGCACACAATGATTATCATGACTTGCAATGACTGCAGTTGCATGTCTGTTAACTGATCTTGACTGAACAGCTGAAACTGTGTAAACCCAGTAAGGGTGTTTTCATCATGGGGCAGCAAATTTGAAGTAGACCTAATGCACAGAGCATAACATCACTTGAGTAAATGAGCATAAGGATCATTGCATTTTTTTGTTCACAGAAATTGATTTTATTTCCAACAGTAAAACAAACGTACACTGAAGACATTGATTTGTTCCATATTCAGTGTAAGAAAATAAATAGTTATATAAGAAAATATGTATAAGGATTGGCAATTTTTGTTGCATAACATAAAATTCTGCAAAACCTGAACTGCTATAATTGCAAACTTATAATAAAACTGTACTTTTGAGGACATCATTACATTATCATGTCAGCGATGGAATGGTCTCTTATGCCAGATATAAACCCCACGTCCCAATTCTCCACTCCGCTTAAACTGTTTTCAGAAGACAGGTCAGACCGTGGCTAGAAAGTATTTAAAGTCACTCAGCATTGTTTGATATATGGCTAATTAAGGTTAATAGCAAACAATTAGTCTAAAAAAGACAAGAGGACAGTTTCCAAACAAAATGTTTTGATGATGGGTTACAGTTGAATTTACTTGACACTGTTTGATTGTTTTGTATCCTGGCTCACCTGGCATGAACATAAAGGAACTTTTACGTTAAAGTGCAGTGGTGGAGAATTAGGACTTTGAGTTGTAGATAACTGTAAGTACTTGGCACAGGTTTTCTAGCTGAAATAAAAGAAATGAGTGCAAGGCAGCAAAGCAGTGGACGGGATGAATGGCAAGGGAATTAAAGATACCTGCCGAGGGAGGGGGGTGGTGTTGAAGGAGGCGAAAGGAGGCGTGTGGTGGGCTGGCTAGGACAATAGGCGACATCATGGGTGCGGGCAATGTATTGGATGAGGTCTATATGATGTGCATCATTGTCATCCTGGTCCATGCTCTCACTGGCGGCCCGCTGGCGCTGGAACTGTCTCCTCTTTGGAGAGCCTGGCTCGTACCAAACATGAAGAAAGAGCTGTGAGTTATACGCGTACAACAGCAGGAGTGAAGTAACATTTAATTGAGCAGAAAGCTCAAGACAGAAGAAGCAAGCCCGGGGAAGAGCAGGGAGAAGTGTGTATATAGGATAAGGAGGATCGGTGTGGAGGATTTACTCAGGGGCTCAAATTGATTTGGAAGGACCGATCTTTGCGTCACTGAGCCATCTGTCTCGTATTTGTGTGTGCATCTCCACCTCAGTCAAAAGGCAGCTCACAGTTGGTTGCTGAAGCCTGCTGCTTAACCATTCTATGTTTACCATGAGAGAACGCCAGCACAAACACTTAACACACAAATAAACCAAAAAAATGCAAGTCTAATAGCATAATTTTATAAACAGAAAACCAGGAACAACTACTGTACTCCCCTGCTGCATTGGCACCAATTTTTCTAAATATAATTAAACAGAAATACTTGCAACACCATCGAGGATCCTTTACCTCTGGTGTCCAGACTTGAGGCTCTCTGGCTGCTGTCCAGCTTCCATTTCTTGATTTTGAAGTAGGGACTGGCCCCCTCTAGACTAGCATGGCGTCGCAGTTTAGTAAGGAACTGCAGCACCGGCCTCTGGCCTGCACCACCGCTAGCAGGAGAGGCACCGCTCCCCACTGCCGCTGATTCTCCCACACTGACACTGCTGCCTCTGCCCCGAGGCCCCACTCCCATCATTTCAGTCTGAGAAGAGAAAAACACAGTCAGAAAGAAAACCTGCCAAGAGTAGTAGTCTGTGTAAAATCATGTTTGACAGTGATGTTCCTTGTTTACCCATCAGCCATCATTCTTGTTGGTCCTCCCTCAGGCTACGTGACCCTCTAATGCCTGTGTGGATGACTCACTTGTTGACTGGCTTGTGGGTGTAATGACTGACCGACTTAAGAAAATGTATCACTCTACAAATAACTAATGATTAACTCTACAAACTACATGTTGACCTAGATTCTAATTTCATGTCGAATGTTTTTTTTGAAAGCATGAGTGCTTACAGATAATTTATTTACCTACTCAGCACCTGAAAGGCCTTTGGATTCATGCATTTTTAATGTGTGGCTCTTCAGCAATAACACTGTTGCGTGACACCAGCTTTTGTACAAAAAATATTTACAAGGTGATGTAAAAATAATATATATTTATATATTTTATAGTAGTATTAACTTACAGAAGTGGAGCTTGGCTTTTTGGTGCTGTCCACCACAGAGTTTAGAGCATCTCCAGGGAGAGGACAGCTTGGAGTGACACTCAGGCTGGTCAACGCTGTTTGTGGCAAGGGACACAGCATTGGCTGCAGGGAAGCACACGCATAAAACTTTGTTACCTTATGAATAATCTGTTGAGCATTCACGCTGTTTTAGAAAAGTTTATTTTTATGTTAAGGTAACAAATATGAATGAATTTCAAGGGCAGATTTCCTCACAAGCTGCCATCCCAACACCCATGATTGAACAACTTTTACTAGATGGAAAATTAATGCTGGCCATATTGAAATGATCCCTGACCCCTGTGTTTGGGCTCATTAGGGTGACACATTCTTCTTGACCTGACCCAAAATAAAAGATGTTTTAATTGGTCCCGGTCAACACTAACGACTAATGAAACACCAGTACTAATAGCAGGTCAAGGCTGTCACCTGGAAGATGGAAAGGGCTGACTTAGCAACAGGGCGCGTTGTCATTGTGATGGTGTTCTCCGCAGAGTCGCACTCGTGGATGGTGACTATCTTGAGGGCCGGAGGAGGTATGTGGAGGTTTGTGAGCCGGGCATTCTTCAGGTGGTGAAAGTCGCCCTCGGTCAGAGTGTACCTGATGTGGACAACGCGTTAATTAAAAGCTATAAATCCCTGCAAGGTAAGACATAAGTTACATGACTTCTTCATAAGTTTTAAATCATGAAGCTTATCCTTGCACAAAAGGCAAACAACCAGGGGAGATATTTGACTTCAAACCCATTAGAGCTACCGCAATTTCTGGATTTAGGCTTAAAAAAAAAAAGAATTAGCATATTAGACTTAGGGCTTTAAGAGAAAAGTAGGGCAGTGAAGTAATGACAAAGGATGAGAGCTCTTTGTGTCCACAGCATACATAATGCAGACTGATTTCATTCTTAACTCCAAAGTAACAGAACGAGTGGGACACAGTAAAAGGTTTACATCCTTTGAGCTCACAAAGAATTAAGCGTGGTGTAAACCTGCAACAATGAGAGCTGAATGCTGAATTAACAGCACAGAGATTAGCAAATGCGGGCTTCTTTATATGTGTTGGCTTTCTAACCTGCGGCCTTTCTCCTGGGGTTTCTTGCCGTGGTCGAAGAGCGCAGCCTCGTTGAAGGAGACGCGACGGCCCGTGGGGCCCGTGGAGAGGAAACGCTCTGTTTCTTGGTCATGAGAGCTGGCCATGGACAGGCAATCTGACTCATCCACCCTGATGGTGATTTCTGCCCAGAATGAAGGGAGAGGAGAAAGATAATTACATAAACAGAGGAATTACAGAGAAGAAACAACAGTAGAAGGGCAGAACAATAGAAGAACAATTTATAGTTGACAGTAACTTATTTAAAGTAAGTGTGCGAGTCTGTAATGCCGGTCTTTGAAGAAACTGCATTAGTATAAACTGAAAATACTGGAACAGCATTTATGAATCCAACTGAGTTTGATGTGTTTTACTCCAGTCTCACCCGTAAAACACATTAACTCATTCACTGGAAATTGCTCACTGCCTAAAATGGACTAGTGCCAAACTTTGTACAATCGTGCTCCCAAGAGGACGTTCCCTACAGACTTTCATCTCCTGTTTTTTGGACCTCTGTGAAATTTGTCAGTGTGGTTTTCAGTAAAATGTCTCTGCAGTTATTTTAATAGATTGCCTTCAAATTTTGTAAAGGCATTCATGTCCTCCCTGGGATGAGTTAAACAGACTCTTGTGTTGGGTTCATGTAACGAGTGGTGTTTAATATCACATTAGAATTAAACTCGACATATTACAGCATTGAAGAAAATATGCCTGATTCAAATCCCCATGTGTAGCTCTCTTCCTACTCTCTTCCTCTATTGTGTGTATTAAAAATATTAAATACCTTGACAAACTCTGTGCTCGATCAGCTCTGTATATCTGCTCTCTATCTGCTCTTTATATAAATATGTGTAGACTGGCTGTAAAAGTAAGGTTAAGGTTTGTGATGCTTAATCATAGTGATGCTCACAAAGACAACTTTGTGAGCATCACTATGATAATATTGCAAACTGCTGACCAGAAAACTAAATAAAATGCATTATAAACTCAGTGTGGTGCAAATCTGATGCTGCCTCTAATATATCATGTTCATTGGACACAGATAGCATTCACTGGTCCCAAAATGTCAAAACGTGTTCCAGGAATTGCACAGCTATTTCAGCTAATTGGGATGAGATCACAATATTTTAATGGACTAGACATTAAACATTTGTGCTGATGTGATAAAAATATCCATCCCATCATCCTAGCTTTCCAGCTTCCTCATCTCTTTACTTCTCCCTCACTCACTTAGTTGCCTCTTTATCTCTTCCTCTATCCCTCCCTCACATTTCTTCTTCTGTTTTTTGGCCTCTTTTTTTCTTACCATGAGTGGGCTGTGACTCCTCCACGTAGGTGTTGTTGGTCTTCTCAGGGTCATCGCTGGCCCTGGGGCACACAAAAACATTCAGATCAGTGCTGTGACATGATTATCCCTGAAGTCTGTCTTTCATCTGACAGACCCCGCTGCTGCAGGCAGCCACCCTGGATACCACAGAACAAAGTCTTACAATCAGCGTCATTGTTTGACCTTGAATTTAGTCAGAATGATGCACCTGGAGCCAGATGCACAAAATTCTGTGACGATTCACCTAAAACTGTGTGTTCACACAAAAGCAGAAATGTGAATTTGCATTACTTTTGTCCAACTCATTCATGGCCTTCCTTTATACAGCTCCATCACCATAAAATCCAGTCCCATCTTTAGTCGCGAAAGGATTTGACTACTCCGTGATAACAGTGTGGTTTCCAGCACAGGTTATTAGACAAAGGCAAATAAAACAACTGCAAAGAAAAAGCACATTTTCACCGAATGTGAATGGGACCTTTTAAATATTAATATAGAAGCATGTGTCTGAGCAGATGTAATTTAGAAAAGCAAGCTCTGTGAAAAAGAGGGGGGCGGGGTTTCATATTTAAGGTGACATAGCATGCTTTACCTTATTCTCTGTCATAAATATACTGTTACAACGGTGGATACTCATATTAAACATGATGTCAAATACTAAACATTCAGTTATGTACCCGTAAACCACGTGGACCGAAGGCTCAGCCTTCAGACAGCTCCATCCCTTCAGTTTCTGACACTTTTCTCTTTTCTTGGCTTTGTATGATGTCAGTTGGAGGAGCTACACTGTCTCAGGCACACAGCTCTAGCTGTGAGCACTGAAGCCCTACCCACCTGCTTTTGAAATATTCTTTCTTCTGATTGGAGGACCCATTTGCAAGGGTCATCCAATCACATGAAAGCTGGAGAAATTAGGAAGGAAGCTAAAATGTATTATTCCACACAGGGGATGGACTCTGCTCCAAGTCCCTTTATAAGGTAAATAAGGATTATTAGGCTTGCCCTGCTGTCTTCACTCATCTCTTTGCACTCCCTGTGTGTTTTCACTGTTGCATTTAATCATTAGTATTTATTAAACTCTTTCCTTCATAGCGTGTCTTTGGCCCGTCTCTCGCTCTCCTCTCTTCTCTCTCACCTCACCTCCAACCGGTTGCGGTGGATGGCTGCTTCTCCCCAAGCCTTTCTTCCTGTAAAAAGGGAATTTTTCTTTCCCACTGTCACCAAGTGCTTGCTCATAGGGGGTCATGTGATTGCTAGGGTTTCTTTCTAATATTGTAAGGTCTTTAACTTACAATATAAAGCGCTTTGGAGTGACTGTTGTTGTGAATTGACACCATATAAATAAAACTGAATTGAAATTGAATTTGATTATTTTGAACTGAGTCAGGGAAAGCTAATATAGAAGAATCCAAGAATAAAAATGTGGAGCTGGAAATTAGCATAATAGGCCGAGTTTAAAATGTTCCTGCTTTCTTGCCACTTTATCACAATAGGCTTCATATTGTCTCAAAAAGCTCTTTAAACAACAGCTGGAAGCATGCCTGTGCTACATACATACTTCCTTTATAAATGCCAGACCTTGACTGGAAAAAGATGTATGCATGGGTTTTAAGTGTATGCAAAAAAAAAAAATCTTGAAGCATGTATTGGCACTCTGGAGCCACCTTGAAGTGCCTCTTGGCACTTATTTGGGAAATTACTGTGAAGCATTTTCCAAGCCTATTTTAATATCAATGGCCAGCATCACCAGTCAAATCTAATGAAAGCTGCTTAAAATGTTTGTTTTCAACCCAAAATAAGATTTTCCAAGTTTCCCCCCTTTGGAAGTTATACTCCACCATTGCTGTTGTTGTAGATTTCTCCTATAGCTTCTTTCAGTGCATTGTGTCTCTAATATTTCTGGTACATTTATGGATTCAGCTCCTGGACTTTATGAATATACTTGCATGTAAACAGCTTACAGATTCAGTGATCAAACCGCTATCAGGATAATGAATTAGGACTGAATGCTGACTGTGCTTTTTATATAAATGGCCACCTGCTTGTGTGTATAATCAATGAAGGCCTAAATCATTGCCAGTAAGTTGATAACCTTAAGGGCCAGGGGACTTCTTGAACTGATAAAGCATGATGCTTTATTGGATTGTATGCTTCCACTCATCTTTAAGGGCACAGAGGAAATACACAGTAAAGGTCATTTTGTTTAGCAGATAGAGTGTCTATTAATCTTTAAGTATTTCTTTATGAAACCCTTTCTGGTTTAACATCTTTAATAGCTGATAATCCTCCACAGTGCTTCTTAAATCCCTTACATAGGGTCTAGTTGATGAGGCAGAAAAAGAAAATGAAAGCTGTTCCAGTCATTTCTCTCTATGTGATTCCTTTGTGCAGAGCTGTGAGTTGCAGTGTGTGTGTGTGTGTGTGTGTGTGTGTGTGTGTGTGTGTGTGTGTGTGTGTGTGTGTGTGTGTGTGTGTGTGAAGAGTTGTGTGGGTGTGAAGTGACTTAAGGGATTTTTCTATCCACCCAAATCTGTGCTTCTCCTTGTCTTTCATTTCCTTTGTGGCTCCTGCTTTCCCATACAGGGTATGCCTCTGAGTTTGTGTGTCTATATTCTCAGTGGTGTATACACAGCACTGGTTTGAGACGCAAGATTAATCACCGCCGATGGCGGCTATGAAATCTCATTACACTCATCATTTGTACCAGTCTGTCCCATTCTCCTTTCGCTCTCTCCCAGCCTTTTCACACCTCGGCCTCTGTGGTCTTTGTTTATCTGCATCTAGGTGCCACGCTCTCATGTATTCAAATGTACATGATGATGTGTGCTGCTGTGGAGATGCACAAAGAGTCTTGAGTGTGAGCCATCTCACTGTAGAATAAACACGGATGAATCGCAAATAAATAAGCATGAATGATGAATGTCTTTCCACCAAGGTGTTCTCATAGCAGCTCCATGGGAGTCTCAGCACTCAAGTGGAAGGCATGTATTATGAGTGCATGCACTGTGTAGTTCTGCTTTAATGTGCTGAGATCTCTCAGCAGGGCAACATTTGTTTTTCTGCTATCCACTGCAATATAGCTTTCTTTTATTATAAAGGTGCTTTCATTTGTTTGATGGCTCACTTTTTGCCTGTTAATAGCTGATAATATTACAGGACACTGTTAGCTTTATTTGCAATGAGCTTTATCTATTATGTATGTATACAGATTTGATATAAGTACTGGTTTGTATCTAAATAGCAGGTGCATGAAAGCTTAAGAAGAGCAGTCTCTGTCAACAAAATACCTGCTGCACAGTAAAAACAACATCTGTACACTGGATCTGCAGTCCAACGCACACTTTTTGTTTTTTTAAAAAAAAGTTGATTTAAGTTTGTGAAATTATCAAGGATGTGGACTTTTTGTGGTGTTATTGTTTGGCGTTAACAGGGACAGCAGGCAACAGTCTAAAATATTATTTTTAAAAAATCAACGTCAAAATAAGCAATTAGACGTTTCGAGCTTGGGCCCTAATAACACAGCAGCGATGGTCACATGGACATCACAAGCTTTACAAGCTTATCATTTCATATACATAATTTTAATTAGCATGTTAATACATAATTTTTGTATCACACCTGGTACAGCATTTTCCTCCTCGACAGTAAGCGATGAGGAAGACAGAGCTGGATATCAGTGTTCCTACCAAGAAGATGGAGAGGATCACCAGGAGGAGCACATAACCATCTTGCTGCTCCTCAACCTCAAGTGGGATCTTCTGAGATAAAAAAAGAGGACCCAACATTAGATAGATAGATAGATAGATAGATAGATAGATAGATAGATAGATAGATAGATAGATAGATAGATAGATAGATAGATAGATAGATAGATAGATAGATAGATAGATAGATAGATAGATAGATAGATTAGATGAGATAGAGATCTGTTGCAAATTAAATAGCAAGAAAAGAAATAGGTGTTTTCTCATTCTCAGTTTGGACATTAAACATGAGTACAAGCTCTCAAAGGAAACATCAAAGCACTGAAACACTCACTGATGATTAATGTTGTATCTTTGCGAGCTGACAGACAGAGGTACAAAAAAAAAAAACCACCTCTGCTATTCTTGCTCAGTTTTCACCTGTTATTCCTACTCTTGCTAAAATAAAGCCATACATATCATACCCGATGGTAGAAATAGCAACACATATGCAACATTATGCAAAAGTGTGCACCGTTTACTTTAAATGATTTACACACTTTTTGTGGCTCAAAACATGAACAGCCGGACACCTAAGCAGTAGACTAGATTTGCAGGCGTTTTACCTTCACACGGCGCTTCACAGAGGCACCGTGGAGTTTGCAAGATTGATTTAGTCCTGCTGCTTGGTTGTTCGGCATAAAGTAAATCTATAAATACGACAGTGCGATGAATCAATACATGCCAGGGCCATTAAACTGTCTACACTGTACCTTTAGCTATGGGAGAGCTCTCACAGGGAGGACTGCAGCTGAGTGAATTAAGCACATGTTAGGAGCTGCGTCACTGAAGTTAAATTTTGCTTCTTTCTCTGTTTTAAATGAAAAATTTGTTCCCATTGTAGGTTTCTTTTGGCACATGTCAGGACTCCGAAGTCATTTGATAAAGCGATAGATGACAAAATGATATAGGGATAGCAGAGTTCATTTCAGAATGATGAGTATAGTTCTGAGGGAGAATGCTCTGCAAGTGTTAATGACCATTAGACTCTGACGTCACACTGTAATTTCTCTGCAAGGGGAAATCAAAGCTGAGATTAGATCAGAGATTTAATTATTTCAAGTCCAGGTCAGGATGTTCTCCATTAGCCAGTCATCCAGCCAGAAGAGAATATGGGGAAAAGTATGGTTCTGGTGCTGAACTGCACACAACACACACACACACACACACACACACACACACACACACACGCACACACACACACACACACACACACACACACGCAGGACATACAGGAAGTTTGAGAATAAGCCAGTGGTGAAAGACGGACTTACTGTGGAGTTTTCTGGTAGGATGTTCCAGACGGTAGACTCATTGCTCATGGTCCAGGCCAACTAGAGAGTCCCCCTGAGAGATAACACATGCACAAACACACACAAATAGACAAAGGAAATGACTGTAACTGGAGCTGTGCATCAACTCACAAAGTCAGCCTCCAAACGTGCTGCATTCTATCTGTGTTAATAAAGCCAAACATACTGGACATGTAAATCTAAAACAGTCATACAGGCTGATGTGTAATGACATGGAAATTATTGTAATGTGTAACTGTGTGATAGTCAGTGGCAGCAAATAATAGTTTTCTCAAAACAGTCGTTAAAGTCTGCAAGAAGAAGAAGAAACCAAATGTGTATGTTGTCCTTGTACGCATGTGTCGGATCCGACAGAACAAGTAAGCTTTAGCATCTTGGCTGTTAATCATCACCCATAATTTCATATCAGCCCAAAGACTCTATCTACCTCCCCCACACGCAGACACACACACACACACACACACACACACACACACACACAACAGAGAGAAGCAGCAGCTCTTATTAAACACTGGCTCAAGCAGCTGAGTTCCACTACCGCTGCTGGCTGCTGTGCGTTTTGCTCTTACAGATCATAGCCATTAATTCTGGTACTGCTGCACCAGACGCCCACGCATACGCACACACACACATACACTAACCCTGGATGGATCTACTCACCCAGCAAGGGAGAAGCAACATGCCAGCAGCATTCAGCACGCCTTGCTCGCCTGCCAGTCACTGCAGCGCTCAACTTCAGCACCACAACCTGTAAACTATAGCCAGCCCACCTAATGCCCTGGATCTACCGTCCAAGCATGACTAGTTTAACAGAAAGCACATCAGTCTGTGGCCAGAATGCTTTCCTTTGCAGTTGTACACCACATCCTGCTTCCTACCACTCAGTGATCTTACCCTGATGGAGGGCAGTACGCAGCAGCAGCAGCAGCAGCAGCTCTGAATGTGTGTGCCAGGCTGTAGCTCGGGAGTCTCCTCCTCAGCTCCCTTGCTGCATCCTCAGTCACCTCAGCGCACCCAGCCAACTGAGCCTGAGCGGCAGTCTTCCCCCTCAGGGCCGGCCCACTGGCCTCAGAGCAACAGGACGGTAGTGCTGCATGGCTGATAACGAACACATAGAATGATGTAAACTATTTAAGTAGTGATTAGTAGTGAGTTGTTATTAATGAAACATCAGAATAAATTCTTGTGAGGTTCCTACAACATTAAGCATAATTTAAATGATGTACTATTTAAAATAAATGCAATGAAAACATATCTAAATATCTCTTTGGTAACCAGATAGAAATAACATCCTACTTTCTTTGCTCTACAGTCAAGGATGAAGAAATATATGAACGTAAGCTATAAAAATCAGTGTATTCTAACACTTTATTGAGGACTGCATACTTTTGTGTTGTTCCAAATCCCGATGATAGCAATATTCTCAGAGCAGATGGCAAGACATGGGTGTCCCAGCAATACCGTATCCAGTCATGCTTAACAAAATTTCTATCTACACCAAGTGCACTACTGCTATCTTACAGTCCATCATTTTCACTTTAATATTTCGTCCAGTATCTTTAAAAAATAATTACCTCATTATCGTCCTCCATAGAACAAACAAAGTATAAATATGAGGGCTCTTATTTTTAAAAAAACGATAATAAATTGTTTATTAAAAGAAATTCTTCCACTAGAGAAAGCATCCTTTTTACTTTTCCCAACAAATTAATAGGCATTTGCTCAGGCAGACGTTTCCTACTGAAGGTTTAAGCAGATAAAAATCCTTTTCTTTTTAAATTTTTTAATGTAATCACATTGTCGAAGGAAATGAAGCTCACCCTTATAAACGGGCTTTAGAAAAACAAAACACCCCCCCCCCCAAAAAAAAACTATAAAGCCGGGTTCCCATCGGTTAATATACATCTTGCTGTATGATTTGCATCAGTCTTGTCGGCGGCACCGACAGACAGAGAAAGGCAGCTCACGATTTTGAATTGGGTGCACGAGCACACACAAAAGCAGGCACGCAGCGACGGTAACCACTCACCTACCCAAGTAGCCTGGTCCATGCAGGAGTGGAGGGGCGAAGTCAATAACGCAGAACTCTTCCGCGATCACTTTAATGTAGACTTTAAGGCTAAAAGTATTTATGAATGAAACCCCACCGCTTAACACACGCCCACCACCTAGTCAGAGGCGCACCACGTGACAAAAGGAGTGAGGTAAAGCCCAAATGATGGATGTCAGAAATATCCTGAAGCGCAGTTTAGTCTTCACAGCCGAGTTAGAGGAGCCAGGGAAGCCTCGGTGTCTCTATGCTAATTTAAACATATCACCTAGGCAAGGAAAGGTGTCTCTTTCACGCTCATTACTTTTTAAAACAAATAATTTATTTTGAACATGCAGTAACTGACCTGCAAGAGTGGGAAAATTATCAAAGCATAAGTAAGCTCGCATACATCCTATTTACACGCGCGTGTGCGTGCGTGTTTGCGTTTGCGTTTGTGGAGCCCTGCAAGTGGGATACTACATAAAAACTTGCTCCTCAAACCAGTCTAGATTCCGGTCTGTAGCTTATGTTTACGGGAGTTTGGTGCCATCTCCTGGCGTCATGGGCTCAGTATTTTATTAGTAAATACAGAAAATTACTGTTTATCCACATTAACTACTCTTCCCCAAACACTGCTCTCCAAACGTTTCCCTGTGTAACTCCAACAAGAATATCCATTGAAAGGCTAAAACAAGCGTTTAAAAGTTTCACAAAGAAGCCGTTTTTACCGTCTGCTTACACAGTGTTTTCCAACGTACTACGTTACCCTGCATCCTCTGCGCCGCAGCAAAGCCTGACGGGTAGCCTCCCGACGTCCTTGTCCTACCAACCGCACACCGACTTCCTTCACGCAAGGGCTTGGGGATCCCTGTCATTCACTCGTGCTTCACAGAAATAAACATTACAAGCATGATGGCAGCAAGATTTCTCCGTCGTGCTCTGCCAGTACTGAGGCAAGCTCGTTCCTACGCTGAGGCCGCCTCCGGTGCCCCGCAGATGTCCTTCACTTTCGCCTCCCCGACACAGGTATCAGGCTAATGTTAAGGGTATCGGCTAGGCTTCTCGGGCCCAGCTAACTTAGCCGGCTAACCGAACAAAGCTTTAAAGAAATTAAATGGCGCCTTTGGAACCATTTAACAGATTGGTACTAGTCCATGGCCCCACTGCCATTGCTATATCTACACGAGCAGTTAATGCACGCATGCATTTAGGTGTGTTAGAGTTTGTGCTGGGAGGTTTAGCTGTGCGCCCTAGCCTACCCGTCATTCATCATTTTTGACAAGCAGTACTTTAGCAAAACAGCGACTCTAAAGCATCGGTCTCTTCACTTGCAGATACCTGGCCCATTTTAAAACATTTTATTTTTCAGACATGTAATAAGATTAATGACGCAATTAACAAACCATTGTATGTTAAATGCTAAACTATAACCTTGAAGTACATGTTAATGGGACGGGTTTGTCAGTCCAGTTCAATATACTCCCTCTTCTGCAGCAGGATATATTTGACCCAGTATTTAAAATACAGTTCCAAGACTAACGTGTTATAACACTATGCATTAAAATGTAATTGTGACAAAATTGGATTAAATAAAATCAAATGTTTTACTGTTAAACTTTGATGTCATGTTCTTGGATTTGCATCTGCATATTTGTTAATGTGAGCTGAAGCTCTCTGTAAATTCATGTGTTTAAAGTGTTGCTGTTTTTTTTTTCTTTCCCCATCACAGGTGTTTTTCAAAGAGGCCAGTGTGAAACAGGTGGATGTACCCACGCTTACTGGTGCATTTGGTATCCTTCCTGCCCACGTACCCACCCTGCAGGTGCTCCGGCCCGGTGTTGTCACAGTTTTTAATGAGGATGGCACTTCTGCCAAATACTTTGGTAAGCTATTCCTTTGCAGAAATGATCGAATGACTGCAACTGGGCCTATTTTTTTTAATGTTTTTTTTAATGAACTTTCAAAATTTTCCAGAAATACTGTACCTTGATGCTATGAGTATTCGATGTGCAAAGCTCTACAAAATTCTTCAATTTTTTTTTCTATTAAAAAATTTTGCTTAAACAGTAAATTCATTTTTAACTTCAGTGACTGCTTCTCCCTTATTTATTGGCTGAATATTTTGAAACTTGCTGCAAGGTTTCATTGGGAAAATCTATACAAAATGTTGCAGATTAATTTTGTGATTTTTAATTTATTTTTATTTTATTTTATTGTTTTTACAAATTTTCAAAATTTGTAAACAGTCAAAAAAGCAAGTATCAGCACAATGATGGCTGACCTACAGCCAAATTAGTTTCCATTCCAATATGTAACACATTGTACAAGTAAAACATTTAACAGTGGATCTCTATAGGCCAACAGGTCTCTTGTTTTGTTCTTATTTTTGTTTTGTTTTGTACTTGCCTTTTAATCTCCTTTTGTTTTTGTGGGTAAAAATATTTATCATGTCTAAGTGAAATACCTGTAATTATGGCAGGGTCCTGGGCTGGCATTACACTGTTACCTGTTATAGATGACCTGTTAATCTTATGATGTGAATAAAATATTTGAGAATTTGGTTTAACTATTCAGTTGAGAGAACATTGTAGGAAGGCATGGTTCTTTAGGGGCTCTTCCACATTTCACAGAGTAGAACAGCACATACACAGTTGAGGTGACTGTATAGCCACTGTGGATACTTACTGTATGTATATATGTGTGTGTCTGTGTGTGTATACTCAGTGAGCAGTGGGTCCGTAACAGTCAATGCTGATTCTTCTGTGCAACTGCTTGCTGAGGAGGCTGTTCCCCTGGACCAGCTGGACATTGCAGTAAGTACAGTGTTCACGTGCATAATAGCAACTCTGTTTTTCAAATTAGTGAGCAGATTTCATTTTTGGCGATATTGCCACAACTATTTAAAACTTAGTTTTTAAACACTGAAGTTACAACAAGTATTCCGACTTTATTTGTTTCATTCGCTTTGTATCAGACTGGATAGAATCACACCAACCCACACTCAATAAATATAAAAAAATATTTAGAATTTAGGATGAAATTTAGGAAAGTTTATCCTATTCTTCCTTCCCACTTAGGCTACATCATACTGGATGGAAAGCATCCAGGAACAAGGGTTGTGCTGATGCACTATGATGTTGGCTCAATGGTGAGCAAAGTGATTGGTGACAGCATGCCAATTAAGGGGATTTTTAGGTCGTCTGCATCTCATCGCATCCTGAATCCGCATTGCTGTCGTTTAATGCGACATGTCCACATGTTACCAAAACTAGCAACACAGACGTGTCTGGGTGTGCCTGCACACACAAGTTTATGCCCACAAGTCTGCATGCTTTGAAATACAAAGAGATAGCCTTGCAGGGCATAGTTTGTGCCATTCCACTGAGATGGGTGTCTGCTCTCTGTTTCAACAGGATTGGGTTTCCTGCTATAAGATTGTGAGGTCTTCTCGTTAATATGTAAAGTGCCCTGAGGTGACTTGCAGTATGATTTGGTACTTGAAGAAAATAATGATACAATAATTGACTTGAAATCAGATTGGGAAGCTTGAGTGTGGACACTTCTGTGTGGACCAAGTAGCAGCCAAAATGAAACCAAGGTAATGTGTTGTATCACATAGGTGGTCTTTACAATGGAAACCCTTCAGTCAGTGGTTTAATGGGTAAATGTTGTGCTTTGAAATAATAAATGCCACAAAAGGGAAGGTCAGTTTGAAACCGTCATCACTGCAGTCTGATGTAAATTTCCCTAACACAGTTCTAACTCCTATCAAGCTTTACAAGTTTTCCAAAGGTCAGTATTTAAAGAAGTCTTTATTGATTAGATTTTGTGCCATTGTACAGATGATCCTATAATTGCAGTCACCAACTCTTTATTTACTTTCATGACCAATTGTCTAATAGGTGCATCGCTCCCCTCATTATTAACTCTGGTGGTGGTTTTGCTGGGCTTATGTCTCATGCTTTTAATGAGTTATAAATACAAGGGATCAATATTTGTGGCATGTAGCGAGTATAAACTCAGCCTTTAATTAATGAGGACTGAGATTTAGTGTGACAACACACAGAATTGGTATTTATTAAACTCATTTTCGATTAAGCTTTTTTTTAAAAAAAAAAATATATAAAAAATAAATGTTTGTGCTGTGTGATCACTATGTGATCACTCTGTGCTCATGGTGTTAATGCAGTGTGTAATTTTTGAAATTGGTTTCATTAAATACAAATAGACATACCTGCTCTAACAGTTTTAGATTGTAGAACTCAAATAAGTTGTGCTTAATCAGGAGGTGGCTGTTTTTGCTCAGCGTCTTTATTTACACAAAGACTCTGAATCTTCTCAACTTATGCAGCAGTTATCTCTGTACCTGAGGTGTCCTTGAGTGTTTCATCCCTCACCAGCTCTGTTCTGTGTGCGACTTTGGATTTCGACTTTTATTATGGGAGCTAAAGATGTCTCACTGTCAGCTCAAATTGTGGGAGCCAGCAGCTTCTCCTCGGAGAACTTGTTAAGAATATTTTGTCAAAAGCTGTACAAGGGAGAAAGCTTTGAAACTCTTAAGTCAGTTTAAAATATGTTTTCTTGTCACACACACATTAAAACACTTAGATTTGTCATGCATGTTCAGTGAAATTTCAGTGAGCAACCTTTATTCTATAACAGCTTCAACAGTGTGGACACAACAGTATTCGTAAGTTAATCGTCAAGTCTTGGTGGATCTTTTATGCTTTAATGCAATTCGTGTGATTGGTGTCTATATATCCAATTTGTTAAGGCTTGTGTAATTCCTAATTGTTCACCCAGGCCATGTTCTTTGACAGCAGAGACCATCTTTTGAACCAACACTTCATTATTTTCTTCTGATTTGATCTGCTGGGGCTACTAAGCACCTCCCAGCTGATGATTATCCATCTGGTCAGTGTTGCAGTTGCAGTTGGACTTCAGTGCTGCGTCCTTGTTTAAATGTCAGTCTTGTTAATGCTGGGCTGCGTTACGATGCGCTCGCCTTGAAGGTGTCTGTCTTTGACCTTGGGCAGTGCCAGTGTCACTGTCAAGTTGACTTCATAGCAGTAAATGAGTTAATTTTTCCTCATCGCCTTCCACTCTGGAGTAACAATGCACATGGGCCCAGTCTGTTAATAAGGAGGGAAAGGTCAGTCACTGTTGAGTTAAAGCAGATGTGTCAAATCCCTACTGGGAGACCTTTAACTTCCAGCTATGTTTGGCATTTCTCGTTTCTAATCGCGACTGTGACAAATGGAGCTTTCAGAGCAAAGAGGCAGTGGGGGTTTTCCCTGCTCCTCTTTTCTCCTCATTTTTGACGCTATCTTTTTCCGCCTTGATATTCTGACTGTTACATCCCAGTCAGCCTCAAAGGGGTTTTTTGGGATTGAGTTTTACACACTGTTTATTATGGTCTGGTGATTCTCACCCCTGAATAGAAGCGTGATTGCATGTCTTGAGATGTTTTCTATTTCAAGTGACAGATGATTGTGTATTTGATATTGCACGCTGCTGAAATAGTGCAGCATAAGAGGAACAATGAAACCAATCCAAAATCCTTCTACCATATAAATATGCAGCTGGAATTTTGGTTTTTGTCTCTAGTGTTCCTGTTTTGCTTTTTAATGGTGACATATTCTGTTTTTTTCTATTTTCAGGCAGCCAAAACCAACCTGGAGAAGGCTCAGGCTGACTTGGCCGGAACAACCGATGAGGCAGCGAGGGCAGAAGTTCAGATAAGCATAGAGGCCAATGAAGCCATTGTCAAGGCTCTGGAGTAGACCTGTGGTATGATCTCTCAACTCCTGCACCATGCTCTGTTTATTAGAAGAATGGTCTCTAATTTGTTTCATTTAATAGGATAATTATGCAGGACTGTATACAGCTAATAATACCAAAAGCGGAAATGTTAACAGGAAATTAATGAAAACTTACAGCATTAGGTTTTGTTTTCATCGAGCTCTTGTTTATTTTCCCTCCTAGGTAATCTTTTCTTATGTTTTGATGGAAATTGATGGCCCATCTGTGTTTCCAGCTCAGTCACACCAATGTCCAGAAGATTCCATGCTTACTTTGTACAGTGGATGAAATAAATAAAAGAATACATTTATTTGGAATTACCTGCTGGAGGACTTTCTTTCTTTGCTTTCTCATGGTGCAAAAAATGCTCATGTAATATTTTTGGTGCACAAACACAAAGTTAGCAGTGTGTTGCAATTAAAAGCTATCATTATTAAATAGCTGTCATGTGTTGTGGAAAGGGCTTCACAAAAGGAGCAGTGTTTTGTTTTTGTTTTTTTTTAAAGATGGCAACTCGTGGTAATTGATGTTTGGTGCCACTTGGGGGCAGCAGACATCATTTGTAGTTTACATAGTATTTTTGGATAATCAAAATTTTCTTCTACTTCCCGGCAAACCACGGTTTCAGGGAAGTAACTGTTGGATTTGGTGTGTAAGCGCTGCTGGATGGAATTTTTTTCTCGAGGTAAATCCTGAAGGATTCTCTTGAAATATATGTGTAAGCTCCCGTATTTAAAAGCTTAGTCATTTTTACTGCTGCATTGCTCACATGTGGGTTGGAGGTATTTGGAATATTCTGTCGCTTCATTTAAATGTGTTGGCTGGGCTCATTTGTTATGAGTGATGACTTCAGGCTTATGTGACAAAGCCAGGAAATGTCCTTCACTGTCCGTTCTCTGGAAAATTGGGCCTTTCTCTTGTTTCATAACCGGCTCAGACTCACTCCAGGAGGCGCTGACCTCACTCACGTGCCCAATTCAGGGTTTCAGAGCACAAACCGCAACCAGTTTATTTTGAATGTCAAAACTCTCGCAGGCCCTTAAGAAGTGTGAGTATGGTGGAAGTAAAAGTGTTTATGCAGAAATGTTCTCATGATTACTAATGTGCATGGTGAAACTGCTGCATAAGGTTCAAAAACAAGAACAGGAAATTTTATAGATCATTTCCAGTACAGAATGGAAATGAGTAAAGGCAAATTACACAATTTTTGACGCAAAAAAAAAAACTGTCATCTTTTTCAGCAGATTTAACACAAGTTGCGAAGATCTACTTGGATCAGTGTTCATTAATTTTATTTTTTAAAAAAAACTTCAGTCAACACCTCACACATCCTGCTCTCTGTTCTCCTTTCTAATCTGCCTCTTTCATCAAAACCTTCTCATCCCAGCTGCGCACACACTTCTGAACAATACACGTACTCATCAGTTAGCCCGAGGGCTTGGAGACATCTGAGTAACACTTGAGACAAACAAGATGAAACGGTTATGTCAAAACCACCACTTCTTTAATCCAGATTTATAATAGAGGATGTTGAAACCAGGAGTTAAGCTGTCGTGTTTGTGCGCCGAGATTTTAACGCCGCTCATGTCGAAAAGTGAAGCGGCAAATGACCGCGTGCTTTCCAAGTGAACTCAGTTTTCTCCTGAGTTTGTGTGCTGTCGTGCAGCTTAAACAGAGCTGGATGTTCCATCCTTTCTGGAAAACAATGCCCTATAAATGAGGAACCAGTCCTTGTTGTGCTTCCAGTTTTTTTTTTTGCTTTAAACCTCTACTGTATGAGTTTGTAGTGAAAGATTTTGAGTTTCTCAACATTTGCCTCTTCCTCCGCTACACACACTACTGAAGTGTCTCAGAAATGAACTGCCTGACCCAAGTGTTTTAAGTGCTGCGCAGTGGTATAGAAACAGTGAAGTGCTGTATGTTGATAAATGACGATGAGTATCCAATGAGAGTCCTTACTCAAGAGCCATTTGGTGGTGTTTCAGGGCTGATGATGTATGTGATAGTTTATATCTCCCATGGATCAACATGTACTGTAATTAAAAGACTGCACTGTCTGCACCCAGGAGCGAATAACATGATACACACTATGACGGTCCATGGTGTCATATTTGAGTGGTAGTCTAACACAAAAAGCTGGCAGCTTCAGGAGAGCTCATTGGGTTGCGTTTACTGAGTCAACCACAGCAGCAATAAAAGGGACCAGCCCATGTGAATCATTGTGTTTAGCAATGATGTCATTGCTAAAATGCATGCTCTAATGTACTGGTGTGTGGAAATACGGCATTGTCAACTTGATTCATAAAGAGTAATAATAATAATCAAGACCACTTATCACAAAAGAATGACTTTGCTGCTTTTAATGTGGCTTTTGAATGAATTTGAGTTTTGGTTGTTCAAAAACTTGCACTGCAACTAATTATTGTCTTTTGGATAATGTAATATCTACAAGCCAAATTCAATTCCCATCGCCCTCATCTGTTCCCTGTGTTTGCTTTTAATTTGCAAATGTTAGCATGCTGCCATGCACAGTGATTAGTTGGAGAACATTGTAAACTTGACCTGCAGCGTGTTAGCTTAGCAAACTGCTCTCAGCAGTTGACTAATAGCAACGGTAAGTGCGGCTATACAGAGCTGCTGACATAGCTGCGAGTTGTAGAGTGGCCCAGTGTCACTTTATGCCAGACTACACAGAGTTTTTATCCCTTGCCCTCTGCCCCACTTATGAAAATTGTGCCCCACATTTTTTGGCCCAGGTTCACAACAGTAAACAGGTCTCACAAGAAATCTGTCAATGTGGCTGCGTCTTGACTGAAATCCAAAGATGATAACCAGACAGAAGACCTCAGCTCAAATAACACTAATTACGGTCTGCCTGTCAGTATTAGTAACTTACCCTACATTGCTTCACACTTAAATATTCTTTGCCCCTCATTTACCCAGGATCTGGTTAACCTACTGTCTCAAGTGATGCCCACAAGTCATTGATTACCTCTGTTTATCACTGCGTTATGAATTAATGGGACAATTTCAACACAACACAAGCTGTATGATGATATTGCTTTGGACATTTGATGGCATATAATCAAATATAGCAGCCTCAAAGTAGCAGAGAACAAAAAATAAAATAAAATGATGAATAACAGAATTACTTTTGAAAGTGCAACCCCTTAAAGCATCAGCAGGGAATACTTAGGCTTGTGTCCAAGCGTGTGTCACTGCAGAAAAGTGGCCAATAGAATGAATCACAAAGAAAATGGAAAGAACTGAAGCGCAAGATTTTCTTATGTACTGGCACAGGCTCCAGCATGTGACACACGCTGGCTGTGATACTGTGATATTTTCCTTCATGACTTCTTGCAGGCTTAGTTACTGGCTTTATGGATTGGGACGTGAGCGACTTTAACCTCATCAGACTTGAAATGGAGATGAGAGACTCTCATTGGACACTCAAACCTAAACCCTCTTCATCTCTCTTTATATCGGCGCTCTTATTAGCCTCATGAAATCGTGGGACGCACTTCACATGCGCCACCATTGACATTTCAGGCATCGTGTTAATGATAATTCATGCAGCTGACAGTGCTGTGAGAAATGTTAATTTTTCAGGCTTGATTATGAAAAAAAAACCCCAAAACAAACTATGTATTAGGTGAATAATAAGGGAGTTATGCATAAGAGGGGGAGTGACAGATGACACACTATGATCAAGTCCCACAGACCTTGCATTTGAACAAAAGGTATCACATGACACGCTGAATTATTCATTCACAGGAAGTCACATTCAGCAGGGAAAACAGCAAAACCTGCAACAGGCTATTTATAACTTGTTTTTCCTGTTTAATTTTTGCTTTATAGACACCAGAAGTCTTATATAAATTAGTGTTTAAATTGCATTTTTAATAACCTGGAAAGAAGATACTTTCCAGTGGTAGGTAGGAGAATACAAGATATTGAGAGTGTCTGATGTGTGAAGGCAAATGAGAGACCTGTGAAGGAACTGAGAGGAAATTAAAGGTCTGGAAAATGTAAACGCTTTGAGCAATGAGCCAACTACGAGGATGTCAATTTTCCACACACCAAAGTGCACTAAAATTACACATATCATCTAGTGTGCATAATCATCTGCCTTGGAGCTTTAATTTACAGTAGCTGCTACACGGTGCAGATATATAAACACATTCTGGAGCGTCTTTCTTGTCAGTGAAACCTGAAAATTTCCACCTGTGAGATATGGTCAAGCATGGCTAAGTGTGTATCAAGGGGGCAGATTGAGGCTTTGCAGCAGCAAGAGAGAAAGAGAAGCATCCAGAGACAGGAGCTGATTGAAGTGCTGACCTTTTGGTGGGTCTGTGTAAAGAGGGGGCCTGCAGACTCTCAGTCAGCTGTCAGATACTGCATCCAGCCTGGTAGTGGGAGTAGGGCCCCTGACACCAGCCTCCCACCACTTTGCCCTGTTTGTGTCATCCATTCCTCCATTCTTACAGCCTTCCATTCCACATAAACACCCACCCACCCACCAAACACACAACGCACACACGCGCAGGCACTGCCGTAAACACTCACCCAGACGCAAACATCCACACAAACACAAATATATTTCTGCCTGTGCCGGCTAGGTAACATTTCTACAAATAGAAGTGTAGGCATTTGGGAGAAAAAAATCGCAAAGCTGCAAACACAGCCTGCTGTAGAGGTGAGATAATCAGCTTTGTGGTAACAGCAAATGGCCCCCTGAGTGGCAAGGCAGGTAATCATTGCACCGAGTATTTCTGTGGGAGAGAGGAAAAGTGCTATTCATACAGAAATGAGCAGCCAATTCAAAGACATGCAGGTATAAAAGTATCACATGCACTCACCTAGAAGATTAATTACTGTGTATACATATGGATGGCGTGGTTGCTGTTCTACCACTTAAGCTGGCTCTAGCAAAATAAGAATAATTAAAAAAATAAAGATGCGTTTGTGCAGCTGTGAAACATCCTGAGCCATACCAATGCAATGAGACACAAAAAAAGTCTGTTGTGTTCAGAACTGCACTCACTTCCTAAAAGCAGACCAGGTGGGGCACATTTACATGAGAGGCAAAAAAACATGCTGCAGATTTGCTTAAATTGAGCTTGGAGTTATTCCATATCCCCAGTCTGTTTCGAGTTTAGCAGCGCTTTGATGATCTCGACTGAATTGCTCATTACCAAAAAGAGACATTTACTCTTTCCTTTTTGTCAATTCACGGCTCTAATTAGCAGATTTGAGTGGTTTCATCCACATTTTACAGCAGTATGCATAAATAAAAACTAAAAGACGCAATAGCTGTCAACAAAAGGCAATGCAAATTTAATCTTCCCTTGAAGAATTAAGAAAAAAGTGCAGGCGGCACATCTGTGCCTGTCTGTATGAGAAAACGTGAGGCCCACTTTGGCCGAGAAAGACGTGTAAAATATCTGTCTTCCCCCCCTGGAGCTGCTGACAATGAGGACTGTGGCTGTTTGGCGTTCCAGCTAGAGGTGTCACATGCTACAAGGGTGTGCATCAGCAGGGCGGGACCCATTTTGTGTACAATATGTACATAAAGTACAGTGCCAGCAGGTATGTGTACCTGTGCAGATAGAAAAGGAAGATGTCAAAATGTCACGGTGTACGGTTAGACAAGGTTAAGCCACAGGCACGAACACATACACATTGTTTCTGCTCACATAGTGTGATGAGAGTAGCATGGCCTTTTGTGTCTGTGTTGACAACGCACACATCTCTGTGTTTAGTCACGGGGCAAATTTAGACTTCCATTTAAGGCCTATTCTGGCTTTACATTTGTGATGACTCAATCTCAATCATCAACAAAGCACAGACAGATAAAGTCTGACTGCTTTATATTGCTTTCTTGTGCCAAAGAAGTTAATGCTTCTTTGGGGTTGAAAGTTAGTGGAAGAAGCCCGGTAAGTGTGTGTCTGTGTGTGTGTGTTTAGCAACTGTTTCAGATTTTTAAAAATTTAGCATTGAATAAAAAGCTTATTGTTTGATGTACATGGCTGTCATACCTGCATAACAGATGAGAATAGATACGAATAAGTATAAAACTATGACTATTTGGCCAATCAGGGAGACATTAGTTTCTGTGCCACATCAATATAAATTATATTCTCATCTCAAGCCTCAGTTTAATGCTACCATATCTTCTGTTAAGCTGAGGCATTTTGAAATCATGTAACTTGTGTTAGTGTAGAGAGCTCTGACAGCTAACTAAACACTGGATACCTTAATAATCCTTTAACATGTGGAAATCTAATGTTTTTAGTGACAGTAAGTGTTTGATATAGTGGGGCCAACTGTTTTACCCTTCAGTGGGCGTGGTTTTGCCACAGTCCAAAAGGTTAAATGGTGAGATTAGTACAAATCAACAACAACAACAAAAAAATAGATATGACAAGAAATGTTACAAAACACTACTTTACATTTACTGGGAAATGATCGATCACCGTAGCAGACAGGTGGTACCTGCGGCACCCTCAGGGGGTTGATGGTGCATTGACAGCTGTGAGCAACCTTTCCCAGAGTTGGTCACTTCTTTGGTGATTGCAATTTTCCTGTCACAGAGAATCACACACACTTTCCCCTCTCCTGTTCAGGTCACTTTCTCCCATATGGTGTAACAGGTCCAGGGTGTGTTTTTCTGCCTCACGGGGCTTTTTTCAAGCACATTTTCCTGCAGGCTCTCCTCAGCTGGGTTAAGCTGCTCTGCTGCCTTTTTCCAAAACATCTACTGGATGTGCCTGGGCACGTGAGGATGCATTCACACACTATACACACTCATCATGAAAGTGCAGTCAGTTATTTGTTGCCCTTTTAACTCCACAGTTTAGCACAAGTTAGGACACAGTTATACTCTTGTGCACGTAAGTGTGTGCATGCGCGCACGCGAGCGTGCGTGTGAGCATACATGGGTGCAGCCACAACATGCCAAAAGAGGAAATGAGGCAGAGTGTAAATAACACCAGAGGAGCACCTTCGAGTGGCCTTTCCTTCCTCTTAAGCTGTGTTGAAACCTTCATGTCATTGTATCTGTTCTGCCACCTGTGCTGTTTTGAAACCTTCCAACTAACACTGAATGCCTTTAAACTACACTGGTGATGTGACAGTTCCCACAAGCAGTTATAATGAGAAAACAGCAGTGTCATTTGAGCATGTGGTGACTGATAGTTGTGGCACTGTCTGATGGCAACCAGAATGTGCCACGTGCATGTAAAGAAGGCTAATCATGATGACGTGAGTCATATACAAATTAGATTGAAAAGGGAAAACAAACTGGCTAAACTTTATGTTTAAGGTTTAGCTAGTTTGTGTATATGCCACTTAGTCTGATCGCACATAGCGAGTGCTGTTTTTTTGTTTTTTTTTGCTGTCTTATTACTTTGGAATTGATTTCTGTGTTGTCTTCATACATCATACATATACTATTTTTATCTGTCAGGACATGTCAGAAAGTTAACGTCTTTTTAAATCTTGTACTACAGAGACAGGTGGCCGACTCACAGAAATTAGATAACATCTGAAATGCTTTGATGGACGGTGCAGTGACAAATGCGCCATCCTCTAACCTGCACCAGTTCAGCTAATCCCTCTATGCTGACTGGCACTCGCTTCTGCACCCAAAGTGAAGGCCGACTCCTGGTGACCTCATAGTCACAAGCCTCTTCGCTGAGGCACTGTTGGAAAATATGCCAACAAGCTAGTTTCCACCTTGGACACC
Source organism: Pterophyllum scalare (assembly GCA_024447675.2). Taxonomy (NCBI): domain Eukaryota; kingdom Metazoa; phylum Chordata; class Actinopteri; order Cichliformes; family Cichlidae; genus Pterophyllum; species Pterophyllum scalare. The sequence continues at coordinate 69,891 of JAMQGT020013170.1, read as the reverse complement.
CAAAGCAGGCAGAAATAATCCCTGAACGTGCACAGACCGACTCTGGCCTTCAACAGGACCTGTGGGGTTGAGTGTAACTGTAGAGCCTGTAAATGGTCAGTGAATAATGATGGAACAGGCTACAAACAGGATGTGTGAGATAATTTTTGCATCTAGTCAAGAAAATTAGTATAACAGTGTTACAGTGTTAAAGTATAGTGCTTATAATACACTATACTTTCAATTTGAATTCTTGTCACACATTCAGTCAGACTTACGTCTTTTTTGACATAATATGACCCTACTACTATATAACAATATATACTATACTATTGCTGTTACAAATGAGGAAATACATATGTAGATTCCCCATGACCCTCTGCTGCATTCCTCTTTCTGTTTTACCTTTCTTAACCATTTCCCCTCTTTAACACTCTGTAGCGTCCCTTCTACATTAGATTTTCCAGAGGTATCTGGGGTAGCACAACAGTGACAGAGAATGAAGACTGTTCTATAGACTGCAGAAATCCCCCCCAAAAAAAAAACTAAAACAAAAAAAAAAACTATTTTCTAAATTTCACCAGCAGCTAGTTTACAGTAACCCTGCTTTTGACTTCTGTGTTGTGACATACAGTCCATACAGCCCTTGCTGCATGAGCATGTTTCACAGGCGTTCATCCCAGGTCAGGCATGCTCTGAATGTAGCTACTGACTGACTCCACACGTAGAGGCTTGGGAGGTGTGGTTTTTCCATGACTCCAAATAGAAAGGCAAAGTGCTTTTTGAACCACTCTGGAAAGGTCAGATGGTTTCCAGTACAGAAGCACTTTCACATACTACTTATGGTGAAAAAGCCTTGAAAGATTTAGCAAAAGCCCCCCAAATATTTGTCTGAAGGGGAAAAAAAAAAAAAAGCTCAGAGAGGGGAACAGCTCCCATGGCTCAGTGCACCTATCGGGCCATTTAAAGCTGACAAACATGTCAAATTTAATTTAATTTTACGAAAACTGAAGACAGAAATTTGTGAATTTGATGTGTTTAGCTAAGCAGAGCGAATTATCTTCTGGTCACACCTTTTTATTTAGCTGCTTGAAATACTTAAGCACTATAAATCTATCAAACTCTTGTCAAGAAAGTGAATGTCTAGCAGTTCCTTTCAGAGTGAAAGATTCATTCAGTATTATTGGTGTACACTTTATTACCCATTCTGATATCCGTGTTTAAATGCAATACTAACTTGTTACTTGTGCACACAGCCACCACTAAAACACATTATTTTACTGTCATATTAAAATCTACATTTCAAAGCAGTTTCTAAAGGTAAAGCCAGCATGCCTGCAAATATAGTGCGCGTTAGGTTTATGTGTGCAAAGGTTTTGAGCCTCAATTATTTATATTTTGATTGGAAAATGGGAAATAGGTGCAGCGATTTATTGAACCATGTGCTAACATGCATGGAAATACACAGTATATAGGGCAAAAACAGCGTTTGTCTGGCTTATTTCTAACAAGCTTAAAAGTCACTATTTGGAATAGTTATTCAGGCTTTTTTAAGGACATTCCAAAGCTTTGGATGTTGGCTACGTTTTGTTTCAATATCTGTCAAGGTGATCCCACGCTGCTTCTTTTTTCCCCTATTTCTTAAAGACATGATGTCATGAACCGGCTAACTCTGAACTGAAAACACAAGTTTTTTTGTTTTGTTTTTTTACACACGAGATTAATGCAGGGACTGAAAGGTCTGGGGGGATCCAGGAGTCACGTTGGTCTGGGTGGGGAGCAGTCTGAAAGGGGAGAGATGAGAATTAGTCCAAGAGACAAATTGTTTTCAAAAAAACGGTTAAGAGATTTTCCAAGCAGTGGTGTGAGGAGATCGCTGCTGAAGGCTTACTTGATGTTTTCCAACAGCGAGTCCTGAGAGGTTGGTGCCCACTGGCCTTTTTCTTTTGCCAAGAAGGAATGCCGATGAGCAGGCAGGTAAGCAGCAGGTGTGAGTTTACAGTTACTGTCCTGTGAAGCGATGGCCAGCTCTTGGAGAGATGGAGGATTGCGAGGAAGAGGAGTCCACTCCTGAGGCAGATGGACGAATGCACGCTGGGAACACAAGGAAACACAATACCAGTTCACGTGGGAGAAGAGATCACAAAGAGCAACAAAGCTGAGCCTGTTTACCGCTCCGATGAGGCAGATAATCTGGCAGAGACTGGATCGTCGAGCTGACCCATAAATACTACAGGTGATAAGGCTTTATGAAACACAGGTGCTTGGCTGGAAAGTGGAAAGGCTCCACACAAGGAGGTGGAGAAAGATGCTCAACTCTTCCTGGACTAAGGTTAAACACACAGACCAGTGACAGACTATGACACATGATTTTCAGACACTGGTCATGTACTCATATATATATATATATATATATATATATATATATATATATATATATATATATATTTAGGTCTGCCACTTCTTCTTTTGCCCTCCCTATTTTTGTAAGGACACACCACATTTTTGGCTAAAAACAAATAAGCTAAAGAAATGGGAACAAATAATGTGCTTTTGCAACAAGCTTCTAGCAACAAAGTGCCTAAAGATACTATTTAAAATTGGTCCTTTTTTACATTTTCTTTTATGTGCAGACACAAAACTGATTCATCTCTTGAGTTAGGTTATTTTTTTATTCTTGAATGATTCAGAGATCAGTGTTAAGTGGCTTAACAAACAAGCAAACCAAAAAAAACAAACAAACAGAAAAACATGGTTCTGAAAATGGTCAGGTACAAGGACTGGACTGAAAAAGCAGCCAGTGTCTGAAGGAAAACTTTGAAAGACCTTAAGAAAGCCTGGAGAGTAAGTTAGTTAATGATTATGACATACAAACAATTCAAGGGTCATGAATCATACTGATTATTGTTAAGATCAATGTGAGCATTAATAATTACAAAAGTCAGGAAGTTGAAGGAAAGTAAATCAGTATATGTGTTTGTTCTCTCAGTGGCAAAAGAGGCCATAACAATACTGATTATCACTGTAATATCTGAATTAAGACAGTTTCCTCTTATTTCTATCTTTAAATAGCACACAGAGCAACTTAAGTGGAAACAGCTTACAGTTTGGTACATAACACTTGACAGATATTTCACACCCAAAAGAGCATTCAGAGGCCTGAACTAATTTGATCTGCTGATTATATCTGCTGAAAAGAAAGAAAAAAATCTTTATAAATATACACTATGCACTAGTGAAGTCTTGCCTCCACCCGCATTTGTAGTCTCAAATTGCCCTTTAAACTGCCACTGAACTTGGCATATCACAGCCAACCCACTATGAAATGTGTCTGATTATATAATTTTTTTCACAAACACTTGTGAAAGCTCAGTAAACACATCTTTAACAAGCAGTCAACAGTAGACACGTCAGCTGGTACAGTATAAATAGACACAACTGACTAATTAACTGTGAACTCATATTTGGCTGCATCAAGTAACATCAAAGAGAAAGAATAGACATGACTAAACATAGGCAAAGTGTGGTGGAGCGAGTGAGGTGAGGTTAGTTGTCATTAAGTTTATATTTCAGGTATGCTGATGTCCAGGAGTCTGGTGAGACACAGGACTGGAATGGCAAACAGCAAGGATCATATATGACCTAATGAGTTCTGTCTGCTGTGATTATTCCTGGTTCTAAATAGCTATTCTAACTGCTGCTGGTTGCTGTCATGGAACCAGCAGCGGTCAATTAGTGCAATGGGCTGGACTAAAGTTACTGCCAAGCATTGTCTAGCTGTGTCTTGACAGTGATATATGCTCTCTTGTTTTAGGCAACCAGCAAGCTGTGGCTGTCAAACAACAAGCCAAAGAACATGTTCCGCTCTTAAAACTCCCACAAAACCAATATGACAGCATTGGCTACACACGTGATTTAAAATGACATCAGACTGAGGCAGATATATCGGTCGCTAGCGATCACTTAAGGAAAATCGTATCTCCTCCCCTGTCAGAGTGGAGTGGAAATCGGTTAGAGCGGAGGCTGAAGCTGGAAACCTTTTGTAAGTGGCCGACTGTTCCATCTGATATCAGGTTAGCTAAAGTGGCTAATGTGGTAATGTGCAAAAGTCTTGAGCTGCCCCTCATTTATTTATCTATTGCTAGGAAAATAGGTGCAGAGATTTGTTGAAATCCACTATATAAGGTAAAAGCTGAGCTTGTAAATTCTAACAAGCTTGAAAATCAGTATTTGGTATGACCATCTTTACTATTCAAAACATTCTGATCTCTCTGAGGCGGGTTTGGTATAACTGAAGTAGTCTTCAGGAATAGTTCTCCAGGCTTCTTGAAGGACATTCAAAGCTCTTCTTTGGATATTGGCTGCCTTTTGTTATATTCTCTGTCAAGATGAGCCCACACTGCTTCAATAATGTTGAGGTCCAAGCTCTGGAGAACCCAGTCCATGACTGCACATATCCACCCTATCCAGGTATGCTTTTACTGCATTGGCAGTGTGTTTGCAGTTGTTTCATGCATTAAAAGGAAGTTGTTAATTGTTTTAGATAGTATAGCATAACTGCATCAAAATCTGATGGTTCTTTTCTGCATTCATAACATCAATTTTACCAGAATCCCCACCGTGTTTTACTATCTATCTATCTATCTATCTATCTATCTATCTATCTATCTATCTATCTATCTATCTATCTATCTATCTATCTATCTATCTATCTATCTATCTATCTATCTATCTATCTATCTAATAACTCGAATAATACTGCAGGGTTCAATTGCCTCTTCCTTTTATCTTACCTTAGAATTAAACTTTCAGTGGCCACAGGTCATCACAGTTTGGGGAAAATGACTTTTCTTGGTTCTCTATATTCAGGATAGACTGTATATGATAATGACAGTTTCAGGATAGCCACTGCATGGGTGATTGAGCTGTCATGCAAGAACAACTGCAGCCATGGTTCTGTATAGGGTTAAACCGAAACATCACCTTTGATCATTAGTTATATGCTGTAGATACAAAGGGTCAGTGCAACGTTCCCTCTGTGACTCATTGCAGCTTCCAGTATTCCACCCATACGCAGTAAATATTTAACCACACGTCATTGGTGGCATTCTGCATTCAGTGTCCAAATGCACCTCTTCTCCGAAATGATGCAGATTTCAACAAATAATGCTTGATTTTTTTCCCAAGTGTAGGGACACTGGCAGGTCATGGAAGGTAGCGTCCATTTGCATGTTGATGCTATGATTTTTCAGAAGGAACCCTGAACGGAGGTTCCCCTCATTTAAATTGTTATGGAACATATTTAAAAATTCTAGCCTACAGTTTAAAGATAGCTGTCAGCTAGAGAGCAATCAGGGCAAAGTACAATGAACTCACTTTTATGGAATTAGAGCTGTTAACGTGAAATACAAAGAGAGAGAGAGACAGCCAAGAAGAGGAAGAATAAGGGGCAAGATGGGGGCGGGGGGTGGGTGGCAAAGCCTGGAAAACTGGAGTGTACTTGCGGAAAAAGAAAGGGGAGGCTGTGGGTGGGGGTTGGGAATAAAATTGCAGAGAGGGATGAGAGGGAAGGGGGCGGTAGAGCCAGAGGGAGACGGGAATACATGACGTTGTCAGTGGGGATGGAGGGCTATTTTGAGAATGTGATAGGGAGAAAGCTGCTGCGCACTTCTCTGGGCTGACGTAACAGATGAGATCAACTCTCTGTGCAGCCTGCCAGCCCGATCATGTGGCCCTTAATGACCTTCACTATCAGTGCTTAAATTACTGCATATCAACTGCAAGACAAATACCAGCTTCGGAGGGGGGTGGACACACTGCTGCATAGAAAACAACAGGAGTGAAGTGAAGAAAACAAAAGTAAAAAAGAAGAAAAAGACAAAAGTCCTTTTCACAAGAAAACAAGTTGGGGTGTAAAAGCAGAAGAGAGAGAGAGAGAGAAACTAATTAGCAAGAGTGTGAGTGGAAGGACCAAGGGTGGAGAACAGAAAGACAACGGGAGAGATATAAAACAATGCTGCGCCAGCCAAGATTGAATTAGCCTGAAGCTTTGGCTACCCCTAAGTCTAGGATGGAGGAGGATTAGTGGGCTGGGATTCTAGAGAGTGTGTGGGAGTGTGTGGAAGTTTTCAACCATGTGGGAGGAGAGCAGGGCGATTTGGCAAGTTCGGAACTTGCTTGCACCAACAAAGGAAATGCCTGCATCTGGTATTCATCACCAGTGTGTACTGTACACACACACACACACACACACACACACACACACACACACACACACACACACACACACACACTATTATCTCCTATCTGTTTTCTTTCTGAGTAAAAGTACTAGGAGCACTGGTGCACATCATAACAGGTTGCTCTTAAACTGATTTTTTGTCCCCTCTACACACGCTGACCTCAAAGGGCAAAATTTTTACAACTGATACTACTCAGTGAATGGGTAGGGCTATTACAAAAGTCATATCTTTCTGTTACCAGAAGTAATACGCAAGAAGTCCATTCTGCATTGCCAAAACCACCTACCCAACCACCCACAATTCCTGCCCTGAGTCTCTCTCTCCTACACTCTCTCTCACTCTTGTTTTTTCCAGTCTCTCTCCCTCCTTTGTTCTGCTCTGTTCTATTTTCTGCACCCCACACTAACACGTAACCTTTGTCGGACCACCAGTCCCTCTAGCGCTACGCCATAGGCTGTCAAACAGACAAATAAACAAACAGATACAACTAACACCCTTCCAGCCTGGCCGAGTTTCACAACTATAAAGGTTCTTATCGTGCCCGGCTTGTGTCCTGTGGGTGGATTTCATTAGCTTATTTAGCACATTCAGCCCAGTTCCAGCCTGTCCTATTGTGGGCCTTTTTAGTCTGAGCAGACCAGCTCTGTAAAAAGCAGCAATTATCAAGTCTACTTTGCGGGGGTGTTGAAGTTACACCATTTGGATGAGGTTGTGCAGTAAGCGGTTGACAGGCTCAGATCTGGGCTATGGAAGTACAGTACAGCACCACTAGTGTCCTGTGAGTCGTGCAGCATCACGACACAACACAGACTGTGAACCAGACTAATGTTTCTCTGCACATAGACAGAATATGGAACACGGTGTGAAGTGTCCCGTTACAAACGTGATAGGCTAAGCCATAACAGTACATCGTATTCTCTCACAGGATCCATGTGGAGGCTCAAATCACAGTGGTGTATGATTCATATTACTATGCTACTATGAGGCAAGGGTTTGAATTGTTGCATATTGCATAAGTGAATAAGTCCACATTTTTGCAGATTTTAAACATTGATAGATAGTCCTCGCATATAAGTGTTGCTTTTCATTTTTTAACCCAAACCAGTGAATTAACCCTACAATCAGACTGTGCAACAAAGAGGAAGGTAAATACATTTTACTGCCAGTTGTTTATAAAAGGAAATAGTCTGCCAAGTCATGCCGATCAACACATATCAAAGTGTTCACATGACAAGATTTAAGAAACAACATTTTGATTACTTACTTTGTAAACAAAAATATGTGTCATCAACTTTATTTTTCACTTGGGAATGTGCTGACTAAGTATGGCGTGACCAGTGTGTCCTTAATGATATAAAGAAACAAAACACAAGGAGTTCCTAATGTTACTCATCATATATGCATGCACTCTGTCCAATACTCTGTGATGAATGTGTTGTCTGTAGAGAATGAATGCAGTGAGCTTGATTGTGAAATATTTGGACTTTATCCAGTCAGTGTGCCTCGGGGCACAGTCTACAGATGTTGCATTTAGCCGTTATTCACTTTTTCACTCACTCACTCACTCACTCACTCACTCACTCACTCACTCACTCACTCAGCAGCAACTGAAAGAAAAAAAATATATATATATATATATATATATATATATATATATATATATATATATATATATATATATATATATATATATATATATACTTGATAATACGCACCCAAGTTGATAATGTGGTTCTTTAATCACTTATTTCTTTTTTAATCAGATAGAAGAAAGTCAGCGAGTCAAACTATCAGCTTCTTGAAAAGTTTCAACGAAAAGTTTTTTTGTACAAAAGTCGGGAATGTCGTGACTCTGGAAATGGAGGTCTGGTTGTTTTGTCCTTGGCTTGACTGTTCAGAAGTTACTGTAAGCCGTGACTAAATCAGTCTGAAGTGACACTTTCTTTTCTTGTCCCCTGTCATTGCATGTTTTGCACAAATTCTTTTTCTCGCTCTTTTTTTTTTTCCCCTGACACTCTCGCTGGCACGCTGTCTGCTTCAGTGCGGAAAGCAGCAGAGCTCGAGATGTGTCATCAATCATCTGTGCTGTGAGCCGGAAGGGCAAGCGAGCAGCACTTCAAACAGGGCTTCTTCTGCAGGTGTGGGATCAGAGGCCCTGTCCACGCTGAAACCCATCCCACTCAACTTCTAACCCCTCTCTTTTTTAACCCTACACTGTATCCTAAGTTTTTGTGTAATCTGTCTCACTACTGAATTCTTATCTTATCTTCACATTTCCCACTACTTTCAGTTATGTAGCTGTTTTTTTTTTGTAGCATAATCCCCGAGGTACTAAAAAGTATCTGGAGCAGAGTGCAAATAGAAACTTGTATTTCAATACACTCCAGATCAACTATAATTTAAATTACTGCAACAAAAAAAAAAAATCCTCCTCACAAATGTATCTTGACCTTTTTTTTTCAATGTATTTAGTTTAAAAATAACACTGCAACGTGTGAACCTTAATGTGCTGTAAACGAATTCTCCTAATAAAGCACACAGTTTAAAAAAAAAATCCTGAAAGTTTAACATGTCTTTTGACATACAAAAAGACACACTCACTAGGTCAGTGACTGAAACTGGTTGCACCCCAGAGCTATGATTACAAAGTTGCTTATGGGGCCCAGAGTATACAAGTATTATTGTTATTTTCATTTTCAGTTGAACAGAAACAAAGGAAGTGATATTATGCTTCGCAGCTTTCATGTGGATTAGCAGAGGAGAAATAAGCAGACAAACTTCCAGGAGACCTGCAGCTGGGCTCTTGCCACTTCCTTCTTTCAGTCGCCTATCACCGAAGAGCTCAAAAGAGCTAAAAGAGCTCAAAAACGCTGCTGATTCTAAGCGGATACTTAAAAACAAACGCAGTGCCTACAATTTTTCTTCCACAACATGGATGGACCGTTGGAATACGTTTTTACCAAAAAACACAGTCCGATCCATGCGCTTCCTACTGACAGCTCTCCGTACCTGCACGGACACCAACGATTTTCCTTCCTCACCTCTGTAATCATCTTCATTTTGGTGTACATTTTAAATAATGTAGAGTATTTTTTTTTCTTTCTTGCTTACATTATACTTGGGGTAAAACTGAAAAGGCTGAACATGAAAAAATAGGGTAGAGGCTAGAGATTGGAACAAAGATATTTCCAACTATGGGATATCACTACCCAGGCTGCATTGAACTGTAAACAATGATGGAAAGCCCTTTCTAGACTTAGGCAGATCCTGTCTGTGACTTCACATACCCTAATACACTAAAATCATTGCAATAAGTGATATGCATGTAAATACTTTAATTTCCTTTTTTTTTTTCCATGATCGTACGCGACCTTTGTTGTACTAATGATCAAATAATCCAAATGTTTGTACTTCAGGGAAGATGAGTTAGATGCATTTTTTAGCTTTAAGTCATATACATTCCTTATCTGTTACTTTTCCCCAGCAGTATTTGTATCAGCATGTATATAAGCATCCTTACTGCATGCGTCAGCTTCCTGTGACAGTTTTGTGAATGTAGCGTTGCGGTAGCTGGCGAGGTGTGTCTTTCCAACTCACAGCCACTTAGGGTGAATCAGGAGGAAATGGTGGCAAGAGGAGCAGAGCAGCAGCAGGCTGAGTACGTTGGGCATGGTTCATTTTTCTCCTGAGGCAGAGGGCGGCCCACTGGTGACTTTGATGAATAGGAATGCTGCTCACCCACACACACACACACACACACACACGCCCACACATGTCCCACACACTGAGCCTCTCACACAACTCGCACGTTTTCGCTTGCACATGACCCACACAAACTCATAGACTGCTACACATGCAATCACACGGTCTGCTCTGTCCCACCAGATCTGATATTCGATGTGAAATGTTTACGACCCACCCACGCAGCCTTCCACCCTTGTCAATAAACTCTTCCCAGAAGTGTGCGTGATGCATTATCGCAGAGACGGCCACATGTGGGGGTTGCTCCTGCATCCTTCATCACAGGCTTGTCCGTGTGCATCGTAGTGCAACATGTAGTGTAACAGATTTAGCTTTTAGTCTGCAGGATGATAGATTTGTGTATTAATGCATTTTTTTCCCTAATCACATTGTGATTTGTCACATTAGCAAAGATAGAATGAGGGAAGATACTACACCAGCTAATGTAGATTAAAACAAATTGCACGCTGGAAAAATCATCTGTCCCAAATACTAAAAAGAAAAGAACTCCCATTTTGTGAAAAAAGGGTCTGGAGTACTGAACATGTAGAGTGAGCTGCACCTTTGTCACCAAACATGTCAGATTGTAAGCTCAACTGTCAGGGCTAATTTGGGCAAAGAGGTCAGAGTGTTCTGCATCACCTGAGCTGTGTTGACAGCCAGACCTGCTGACGAGCATGGCCAAGCCATCTCATGCCTGAAAGAAGAACTTGAACTCTCAAGTGGCCACGGTGACAAACATCAGTGGCCATTAGCTCCTTCTCTGCAAAAGTCATGTACACACAGATCCATTAATGCGCTCCTGCCAGCAAGACCAGTGTCAACACAAACTGTAAAGTGCAGCGTTTTTCTCGAACAAAGGGTTGGGTTTCAAGTTAGTGAGGGAGTTTAACCAACTCCTTTCACTTTGCTCCACTGAGTCAGCATCTTCTAAAGAGAAATAAAGAGATGGCAGCAGATAAGGAGGAAGAGGGAGTTGTTGGGGCTAAGCAAAGACAGGCTCCTTTGTCTGCTCATGTAGCCTCTTGGAGATAATGCCAATGTTTCTTTTGAACACAACGGCCTTTCTCTATCTCTATCACAGACATACACACACACACACACACACACACGAGGATGATTCAGGTCTCAGACAATGTGATAATATGCTGGTGGGGTGCAGCCTCCCCTGCACAGTGGGAGTGTGTCTCTTTAATCAGACAGACAATCTGTGCTAGTCCTGAAGCAGGACGGAAGGACAGTTCTAGCCTGGTGCATGTTAGTTAGTATTTTCTGATGGCAGAGTCAAGTTGTTTCTTTCTCTTTTTTCTTTCAATGACACATTGCACAACATCACTCTTGTCCTTGAGGTGAACCATATTTTGATGATTATCACATTTCTGACCACAGGGACATAGTCACTGCGCAGGCATATTTCAACAGGCTATCCTAATCTACCATATATCAACATCCACTGGTGGAAAGTACATTTACACAGGTACTTAAACGCAAATTTGCCTACTTCCTTCTTTCTACTTTAGAGAGACTTAAAATCCTTTATTTTATAGCCATAGCCAACCTCGACTTTACTTTTTTTTCACAATTGTAATAATTTAAAGAAAAAAAGATTAATTATGTAAAATTATATTAATTGACTCATCTTACAGTAATGGACCAGTAATTACAAAGCAACAATAGCTTATAATACCTAATAATGAGGCTGATCTGTATAATGAGTGTTATTAGCTTGTAAAATAGCAACAATAGCTAGCTACAAATTTGAATATGTATACTTTATTAATAGATTTGAGCCGATTTTCTATTTCGGTATCTCTGCTATGACAGCGGCAGCCCACAGAATAAACTGGCTGCTTCTTCCACTGACCTGCATTCTTGTATAAAATGGTCATAGAATTTGTGCATTGTGCGCATCAAGAATCCACATTAGGTTATCAGCAGGGCATTAATTCCTCAGACACGAGGAAACAGTACCAGGAGTGTTTGTTTATCGGTGTACGTGTGTCGTATCCAGGGAGCCTGTTTACCTGTTGCCCGGCGACATTTTTCTCTATGTCGTCAAAGGCTGGCAACACCTCCGATATCGCCAAAGATTTCACTTCATTGACTCTCTCGCTTTTTTTCTTTTTTTTAAGGTGGTAGGTCACTGGCTGTCGGTGCTTCATTTTGTCTGTAGGCGTATGCTACCGTTAAAACTGCCGAGAGCCGCTGCACTGACACAGTTGGATAGTTTTATCTGCTACGGATCCCATGTAGGAGCATTCTTTCCCACAGGCGACAGCAAGTTGTACTTGTTGGGAGCAGGGAAACGAGGCCACCTTAAATCACATGCTGACATACGAAGAGCATTACTCTCCACCCATATCCGAGAAGAGTCAGTTAAGAGGAGTCTCACCTTTCTGACTACGTCCTTATCACCAAGTAAGACACCGGTGACCTGACGACACACGGAGGCATCTGGGAACCCAAGTGTTCCTTAATGGCCAGGACTCCCCACGGGTCTGCAGCGTAACGACGTGCACGGGGGTCGCCAGAGAATTTACTGAGACGTTATTGTGGATTTTCAAGTGTTTGGATTTATCTGAGAGTTTTATCGCTGTGTGGGTTTACTTTACATACCAAAGCTGGGGGAACAGACGGGAACACAGCCGACTTTTCCGCGAAGCTTTACAGTTTTCGCCACGGTAATTGGTAAGTTCACTTTTTTTTAATTAATTAATTTTTTTAAAATCTCGTCTGCGCTGTAGACTCGTGTTATGGGCGATGTGTTAGTAAAGTTTGACATGCGCTTTATGCGTTGGCAAGACATTGATTAGAGACAAGTCAATTACGGATCGATGGGAGCGGATCAGCAGCTTGTGTGAGACAATTGCGCGTAAATTCTGGAGACAGCCCAATAGGTTTTTATTGACGACAGCAGAACGTCATTGTTCCTGTAAATTATAATTGGCAGAAGACAGCAAATCGTTGTTAATTATGTCTGATTAGACAGAGGATTTAAAATCTCATCAAACGGTGCTTTATGGTGACTGCAACGCTGACTTAACGTAAATTCTATCATTGAGCCTGTAGGAAAACAAGTTAATACATATTTAAAAAACAAACAAAACTTTATGTTCCAAAGTTAATATATATAAAGTTATGTATATAACAGGAGTAAACTGAATCGCTTGCAGGTTTTCCTTGTGAAAACTGATTACGTGGCCACTGGGTGGCGACCAAGTATCTTTTTACGGGAAAGCGTCTACTAATGCTGGAAGAAACTGCAGAGGTGAACTCACTCTGTGTAGGCTTTAGATGGCCCCAGGCTATATGGTAATTTAAATGTTCTAGTCTTTGTGAGTTGCTCTGGGTCCTTCTGTTACGGATATTACTCGTGACACTTATTGGTCACCTCAGACTTGAGAATTTGTGCAGCACCACTCCGGAGTCCCTCTATTACATGCATATACCCGCAACTTACATGACGAGATTAACCTACTCTTCTCCGGTGTGAATTTGCATAGGATTCGCGATCACTTAAGGGTTTCTGCATGTTGCTGAGGTCAGGGGAAAGAGGATGGCGTCAGCACTATTAATGTCGTTACAGTACATCTGATAACTTAGAGTAGAGGGATCTGGTCTTTATTCCAAGGGTTTAAAAATCGCTCGTCCACGCTAGTGTTGTTGTTTCCTGTAATATAGGAAATACAGAGAATCCTGATCAAAACTCTACTCTCTAGTAGTGTTAAAGGTTTAAAGTGAGCTACATGAAGTTAAAATAAGTCATTATTTGTACTGATTTCCGTGAGTGTATATTCACTCAATGTGATGCTGCCAAACATTTCTTCAGACTAAACATTTCCAGGATTAATGATTATTGCTATTTTCAGCCTGTTGCACTGTTTCCACACAAGGAGAGCCTTTAAACACGCGGCGTTTTTAGAGATGTGACCTGGCACAGATTAATACTGCCTCTGTAGCCTAAATATAATTAGGCTACCTCATAAAACCAGAATCCATCCGTTAGTGGTCTATGATTAACGAGTAGTAAACAATTCGTCATTTTTAGGGGACCTCTCTTTAAGCCGTCCAGTAACCTGTAAAGACACAAAACACTCGGTTTAGCAACCACTGGCTAAGTATACTGTGGTATGGGCACATATTTTGCTCTGTGCTGTAATTTATTATGAATGGCCTAAACTTGCTTGCCCTCCACGTGGGTGTCGATCTCATCTCTCTATTGGCTGATGCCATCAGCGTCCTGAAGGAGCTCTCCTGTGATTGGTCGGGCGGCCTCGGTACTGTGGGCGTATTTTATCGATGGTGGAAGTGGGATACTTTGTGACAATGTTCATTGTCGATATTTCAGTGGGGCTGCCGTGGGTATGAGTGCGCAGCGGAGAGCCTTTTACTACAGCCGCACGAAGCTTTGCAGCTCCGGATCGTGTGTTCCATCATCCAAAGCCTGAAAAAGCTTATAAATCATCCAAAGGGATTTGTTATTATTTATATATATATATATATATATTTATATATATATATATATGTATGTATATATATATATATAAATATATATATATATATACATATATATATATATGTATATATATATATATATATATGTATGCATTTTTTTTCTTTATCAAACCTTGGAGTTTTTGTTTTAAATATAACTGCCTGAGTAAATGAGCGTCCATGACATTTTTTGCTGACCGCATACTTGCGTTTCTGTATGGCAATTGCCCATCTATGTAGCATTTTGAAAGACTTGCTTGCACGCTGGAAACGCAACAAAGAAATCGATCAGACGAAAGGAAACGCTACTCTTGTGTAGTTAATTTTCCTCGGGATATCTCTCTTGCTATTGACCGGAGACTGGACTGGGTTTTGTTCTGACTCTCGGAGAGCAAGTAAAAAAAAAAAAAACGGCACCAAGAGCAAGAGGAAGCGAGAGAGAGCTCTCTGAATGCTACCTTTGATTTGCAAGGAGATCCAGGGACGGTAGTGGAAGCGACGGACCTGCTTCACTATCCTTCTCACCCTTTTCACACCCCGGCTCTGCTCGTCTTGTGTCCCCCCTTCTCTGAACACAGGTTATCGGATGGACCAGCATCCCAGCGCCCGAAGCTGCACCAGTCGCGGGGCTTCGTCCTGCGAGGCCGTCCCGACTGAACCCTCCATGAATCTGTACATACACTCCACCACCGGCACACGCTTCGAGCTCTCCTTGCCACTGGAGGAGACCGTGGAGGGACTGAAGAGGAGACTGTCGCAAAGACTTAAAGTACCAAAAGAGAGACTCGCTCTGCTACACAAAGAAACGTGAGTAAACCTGAAAGAAATGCATTCCACTTGAATGTGTTTACTAAAAGTGGCGTTTTGTTACAGGAACATAATTACGCATACTTATTTACATGTTTGTGTTAAAGGGCCAACCGGTACTTGAGACTCTCGTACTATATGCTTACATCATAAGCCGTAATGTCTAGGATAGTCCGCAGTTTAAAACGTGCACAAACCGACTTTAGGTGCATCCACCTCTGGGGTTGAGGTAATATTTTTCAAACTATACTTTAACTGGTTAAGCTCTCTGGAGCCTTGGAGGCAAAGATATGCATGCTTTGGTGATCGATACATTCAAGGAAACTATTGACCATGAGGGTGCACAATATCGGAATTATGCACTGGGACTCACCGGTCACTGGAACAGTATTGACGAGGCAATCTGCAGACTTGCATTGATTCATCCCTCCTTCTTATAAAAACTGAAGCATGACTGAATTGCTAATGCTGTGTGAATCAAACGTGTTACACATAAATGAATAAAGTTGGTAACCTTGAATTTATTTATACTACTACTACACAGGTACACAGTGTTCATCTGTGATGTGGTATTGTACTGAAGGTGGATGCATCTTGTGGTCGGAGGTAAATGCAAGTGTGCATTTGCGTGATAAAAGCCAGTAGCTTTAGAAGAATAACAGCAGTTTGTGCGAGGTATCAGCCGGCCAGTTTCTCGAGGGCTTGGAAAATGCTGCTGCAAAAGCACGTTAAGGCAGAGCTGCATGGGCGAGAGAACAGATAAACTCTTTATTATTTAAACGTAACCTAAAGCATTAAGCAGCTCTGAAATGAATCAGGCACAGGTTAAATGAGCTCACAATAGTGCAGGTGGTGTTATGCAAAAAAGAAAGGGGGGCTTTAGTACATGCAAACAGTCAGCATTGTTTTCAGCCCCCATCCCCTCCCACCCATTTTAATCACCCAATAAATCACATCATCCTTTAAAACCTGAAAACCCCTTTTTAATCCTCTCCTGCGCCTCAAACTGTAGACCTACAGCAAGTCGGGGCTGACGGCCTTTGTTCAGCTGCATAGCATGAGATTTGGGTCATGCCTATAGAGCAGGCTGTCCTAAACATCCTTCACTAACCTAAAACAGACGGAGTGCCAGACACGGGTATGAGTGTTTCATTGTGCATCATTTGGCTCTGTGGTGAAGCGCTCCTGTTCTGCACCAAACATGAAGCAGTAAAGCTCTGGAAAAGTGTTCTGTATCATGTGGTTAAAGTTTCATAATTACAGCCAGCCAGCCAGCAATGTAATGCAGCTTGGCTGAGAACAATTCCCATGCAATATTAGCAATAGTTGTCATTCTGTTTATTTGTTCTTCTACCTATTGAATACATTGTGGTTTTGGTTTCTGCATGGAGTTTTTCTTCCTCATTTATGCAACTGAAATTGCCACAAAAAAAAAAAATCCTTACTTCCACTTAGGCAAGTGGCAGTGGTGCCAAATATCCACTGCAAGCAGTTGTCAAGCTCTACTATACTCGAAATTGAAATATGACAGCCCAATCAATATTTCTTTTTCATGGAGCTTTTCACCCACAGCTCTTTTCCAAACTAGTTTTGAAGTCTGTCTGCACCCCCTGGCTGAAGGGTGTTTGTATGTCTGAAGAGAGAAGATATTGTCAGAGCAGTCTAATTATCTTGTTCTCTCTAACCCTGCAGGCGACTAAGTTCAGGCAAACTCCAGGATCTAGGCATCTCGGATGGGAGCAAGTTAACACTTGTGCCAACAGTTGAAGCAGGATTAATGGTATGGGCTCGCTTTGCTGTGAATTTATTTTAGTTTGGAGTCCAAATCTATAGAACACATTTGAAACATTACATGAGGTTCACTTTGTATTTTTTGTAAGTTTTTTTTTTTTTCCATGCAGTCTCAAGCATCAAGACCAGAACAGTCAGTAATGCAAGCTTTGGAGAGTCTAACAGAAACTCAGGTAAGGATTTTTGTGTGTTTTTGTGCGCGCGTGTGTGTGTTGACCCTACATTAAAGCTGATAATGCAAAGTTAGTATCCTGCAACTTAAACTGAGCTTCAGACTTTTTTGTGTGGATATTTGCATTATGGGTAAAGAAGGTGGTAGCTTCGGTTAAGCACAGAGCAACACCCAGATAGGGCAGAGAGGGAAATGAGATGAGCCGGCTGCGCAAGCCTCTTTGCCTGTCTAATCTCAGCCTCTTAAACAAGCGAAGCCAAGCTAGACAACCAGTGTGAGCTGTTAGAACATAATAAGCAGCAACACCCTCTTGTATCCTAGTAACATCTGTGATACTGTCTGTGTACGTGCATGCACAGCCCTGTAGGAAACTAGGGTGAACACCACACAAGAAAGGCTTATTTATGTGCTGCTGAGAGGGCCAGCACTTACTTCCATCTTTCTGTTTTCACCTTTATCTATAATCTCTCTCCCCCTCCTTCTGTATTTCACGCTCTAACTGACAGACACATGTATGCGCACGCACGCACGCGCACACACGCGCACACATGCACAGGCAGTCTTCCAGGAAGTGTGCTGTGGCTGCATGGAGACTGATTGTAGTCTCACTCACTCATAAACAGAGTGCTGGATCATCAGATGACAGGCTTCTCACTCAGTATTAGCATAGGGTTCCTGGAAGCCTAGTATGCGTGCAGAGGCCAAGTGGGGGCCTACACCCTGTGCTTGCACTGAAACAGTTTTGTAGGCCTGCTTAAGTACAGTATGTGTTTGAGTCATAGTGGCATGACTCACCAAAATCATCAATAGTAAGTGTGAAGTTTAAAAAAAAAAAGTCTTCATGCTGGCCAGAGAGAAACTGAGCGAGAAGAGAGGCGATAAGGCCGAATGCTCGCAGACAACAGTGTGACGTATGACACACTTTGCAGCTGACTGACTGACTCAGATCAACTTCCTTTTGTGCAGTTGGGCAACAATGAGATGTACGTAAGCTGCACTACTGACTGATGTCAAAACAGTACAAGTTGGTGAAGCAAAAACACTGATGTAAGGAGTTAACTGGAACTCTTAGCAGTGGTTACATCCTGAAGAATTTGCCCAATGCTATGCGTTTAGTCGAATAATTATCAGATGTGGGCTGTTCAGAGATAGCAGTGTGTGGTTCAGTATGGCTTCTTGCCCTGCTGATAATTTTATGGTGGAAATCCTAGCCGTGTCTGTGTGTGTGTGTGTGTGTGTGTGTGTGTGTGTGTGTGTGTATGCGTGTGTGTATGTGTGTGTGAACTCAGCATGCATCTCGTAGCACTGACAGCAGATGACTGCATGTGTGTAGGTGTGTGTAAGTGGATGTGTTCGTGTCTGTGACTGGATATGTGTGTATGTCACACTGTAAGTGGGCTGGAAGCAAGCCTTGCCCATCATGTGGTACGCCTTTGCTGGGCAGTCAAGAGTGACTGTCATTTTCACCAGAGGCAGATGATAATTCAAACGCAGACCCAGCGGAGGAGATCTCGCGCTCCGCCTTCCTGTATAGCTCCTTGTCAATGTAACCTTATTATACTTAGATTTGTTATGAGTCAGGTGCTTGCGTCTTTCTCAAGAACTGCTTACCACACGTTACCACACATACCACTTTTGCATACATATTTATTTCACTGTAAATGGTAATCTGACAGCTCAGCATAGAATGAGTAAAGGGCAAACAGACCAATATCACAGTGAAATATAAAAAAGGCATAAAGCTGCTTTAGTGTGTTTATATCCACAGAAATGGATTCTTCTTTATAATTCATGAAAGGAAATGGAATGATATAGATTGCGGAGAGATTACAGATCTGTGTAAGATTAGAAAATAGGAACACAAAAGCTTTCCCTCATTTCCTCTCTCCTCTCTAACTCTGGGGCTATCAAAAATCAATCAATGCACTTAGCCCTTAAAAGTGTCTGACGCGATAACTGATATGCCCATGCACCCAGAAATAGCCTGAGGGAGGTATGTATGGGGGAGTTAGAAAAAAAACCCCAAAGAAGAGTTGGGTGTAAACCTCTGGACCCCTAATAATCTATCACCCCTCCAAATATTTTGGTCATGAAAGGTCTTATTTCCAGATTGGATTCCAGGCTGGTCTGACCAGATCACCTTATGTCTTCTCATTTATCGACGTTGTCACGATGTCTGCAGCTAGCAGGTTGCTAGCCAAGAAACCATACAGAGTGTGAGAGCCTCTAAGGGCTGTTTTAGGCTTTTGTGGCATTAGTTTGAGGGCGAAAAAAATGGATGGAAATTCTGCCCCAGCAATGATTAAAATGGTATTTTTCCCCCTTCCTTTGCTTCATCACCCTCTCTTGTTTCTGCTTAGGAGCTCTCCTAGGACACTATAATTTAAATGTGCTGTGGTTTGCAAGTCCAGCTAGCTGCCTCACTTTGACCGTGATGGCTGGCTTCTTTAGCAAGGACAATCATGGCTGCCTTAATTCCTCCTCTGGCATCCTGCTAGACTTTTTGCATGACATCTAAGCTGTATTAAGCCACTGCCTCCTGACAGCCCATCAAAATACAGTTGCCTGCACTACTCACTACTCTTTTCTCATTCTGTCTGCTAAATAGCGGCTGTGTGTACAGCTTATATTTGCAGTCATACATGGGCGCGCACGCACACACACATACACACACGCCAAATTGAAAGGATATATTTAAGAGGATTTCTGGTCATGAGAGAATGAAAAAATGTCTGAGCCTCGTTCTAAAATAAATGTATACTTATATGACAAGCAGTGAAATCAATATTTACTCTTTCTAGGCACATGTAGACAGAAACATCAGGTCTTCATCTTCTGAGTTTGGCATTTGACAGAAACAGGTTATGTCCTTCTTAACACACAGGGACTATTTGCACATTGATGCTAGACCCCCCCCCCATTTCCCTTCCCCCATGTAGCCACCTCTTTGTTCCCATCTTAAAGCATGAACACCAAACTGGCTCAGCTGACAAACCATCAAATATAAGGCAATGATTAGTCACCTTTTCCACTTCAGAAAGCCTGGGCAAGCACAAGGTTGGACAATCATTTACTCGAACCCGCTCCCTAATCAGTCCTTTTAGCATATCTCCTTCCAGTGCAGTCCGAGCTCCACTGGACTCTTGGACGTGACATAATAATTTTGTGTAAGCTTTGATGGTGATGCCAATTCTGAGTGTGCCAAAACGATATAAGTCATGTAACTATGGATCGGTGAGACCAAAACAGCGACAGGATTGGATGGAGCCAAGATGGTTGCTGTGTTGCTGTTTGTTCTGTCTGTCTATAGGGTGAGTTTTTATATTTATGGTGATGTATGAGAGAGCAGCTTTTTGTTAGCTCACTTCTTAATTTAGGCAATCAGCTCTGTGCTATGTACTATGCCCACCACCCTGCCAAAAATGGCCTTGAGATAAGTCACACAGGTGCAGTTCCTGTGGCCAGGATATGTACAGAGGTATGGGCCATCCTAAAATGACTAGTTCCTTTGGGGGGGGCACCCTCCCACCCCCCAAAATAAAACAAAAAAACAAAACCGCCTAATGGGCTTCAAACTCCAAAATCCTGTTGAGTGCATACTGGTTTCAAAATCGATGCACAACCCAGCTGGAGTGAGGCTCAGCAGGCTGCAGATTGACAAATTTTGCCTTGAACAGTAACACAGATTGCTTCAGGAGGAGGCTGTGTGTTGCCGTTCCACATGTCCCAGGGGAATACGCTGTTACATATCTGCTCTACTTTTCTCGCTCCCACCGACAAGCACCTCCTGTCCTCGTGCGCTCCCCCACCCCCCTCCTCTTCCTCAGGCCAGGATACTGCACGGTTTTGTCTTTGTGTCTATAAGCAGACAGATGCAAACTAACAGGCTCTAACAATCTGTGGGGAGTCACCTCGGGGTCACCCTTTCCTTATTTCCTCTGCTAGCCTTCCCTCAGGCGTTGCCACAGTGGGCCTGACAGGTGGATGAGAAAAGAAAGGGAGAGCTTTGCACAAGTCATTCGGTAACATGTCTATTTGTGTTTGTGTGGTTAAGTCCTATTGGTTAAAGACAGCATCGAGGGAAGCTACACACAGATGAAGAAATACAGGGAAGATTTGATGGAACAAGAAAAATGAAGATAAGGGGAGGAGAGGCTACTAGAAA
Source organism: Pterophyllum scalare (assembly GCA_024447675.2). Classification (NCBI taxonomy): domain Eukaryota; kingdom Metazoa; phylum Chordata; class Actinopteri; order Cichliformes; family Cichlidae; genus Pterophyllum; species Pterophyllum scalare. The sequence continues at coordinate 48,500 of JAMQGT020013170.1, read as the reverse complement.
AGGAGACAAATGAACTTTTACCTGTGCATGTCTTTGTCTCTGTACGCGACTATGTGTAAAACAGCTCAGTGCAAATTGTCAATATGTTTCTCATTGCAGTCCCGCACCCGGCATGTCACCTTATCTTGATGCCAGTTAATCAGCAGGATTGACACTACTGGAAATCATTGGGGAGTAAATGTATTGAGGATTTGGGAGAGCAAAGAACTGAAAAATGACCAAGTCTGTCTGTTGGTCAATATGAAGGGGTTCCTCCTCTTCTATAGCCCCCAGCTCCTCTGTCCTTTCACTGCCATTGAAATGAAGGCTTTTTATATGCATGCAGCTTAAGAGATGGCGTCTTTGCTCTTTAGAATGGTAATTTGCTTTATTGTAACCTAAATGAAAGCTACAGAAATTAATTTTGTTGCTGAATTTGTAAATCAAATCGTGTATGGAACAGAAAAAGACAAAACAAAACAATCCCGATCTAAAGGTCTTTTCAGTCCGTGCTCGTGTAAATCCTGGCCTTGAAAATTGCATTAATAGGCTGATCGTGCAGTATTTTTGCACCTGTGTAATCCCCTTTGTGATGCTTAAAATGCATAGTAGGAGGGGAAGTGCTGGGATGGGTGGAGGGAATCAAGGTGTGTTGTGGGGCAGTCAAAAGGGAGCTGGATTTTGCAGGGAATTTCATTGTCCTATTATGTGTATTCATCTCGCTGCATGTGTCTATGTGGGTGTGCGCATGTGCCAACATCCATTTTTAATGTTTTTCTTTGTATGCTCCATCGTTGAGCGACCAGGGGAGACTTCTTTCTCCATTTTTGAGTCGTGACCGTCATTGTTTTCTATTCCCTGGCGATACAGTGCTTTTGTGATTCAAGTAGCAAGCATCGTGACTAGTGGGGCTACTGTGTGGGAGGATGGAGGCCAGGAATATCACATTCGATAGCCACTACCAAGACTAATGAAGTCAATGCTACTAGGCACATGCTGCTGTTGACAGAGAGATGCAGGGGGGTCAAAAGAGTCAGGTCATTTCAGTTAGTCCTGCAAAAATATAATGAGGAAATGGGAAATTTTCTGAAAAAAAGAAAGAAAAGGCAGCATTTTTACACCATCACCGCTGGGATTACTTACTGCCTTTTTGCTATCGTTCCTCCATCTGTTACAGAATCCCTATACCTCTCCTGCCTCTTCATTTCCCCAGACCCACTTCATTTATCTCAAAAAGATGTGATGCGGCTTCTTTCTTTATTTGCGCTGCTTCGTGTGATGTTGTTTTTCCAAGTATCCACAAATTTGTCTCACTGGGTACAGAAAATGCTGTGAAGTTGTTCTTTGCCAGCACAGGATCCTGATTAAATTGTATTAATCAGCTGGTGTAAATGGCTTTCAGTGGCATGAGAGGAAAGTGAACAGCAGAGGAACAAGTAAGTGAAAATTTCTTTGGTATTGCTTGGCTAACCTGAACTGGATCTGGAGCTGGAGGTTGAGAGGCTTGTATGCACTTATGATTATGCTCAGTTTTGCTGGGCAGTTGTTGGCACATTTGTAGTCTGAGGAGCGGCTTTTGCAGGAACCTGATCGTCTTGAACTTTGCCATTCTGATCTCTCCTTTCACTGAGCCGATCATATTCTGTGACGGCCAGCTGTTCCTCTTTTACTGCACTCGGCCCCCTCTGTTTCTTATCAGGTACTGTTACAGATGTCTATCTTTCTAATGGTGCCTTTGAAGACCCCCCCTCCCCTCCCCATGCTGCCTTTAGGATTTGGGGCATGATGCAAGTCATTGATTTTTTTCCCCTCCCTCCCTTCTCTCTATTGAGAGCCTTTTATTGCATCTTTAGCTGCTGTGTGTCTACCCAAAGATTATCAATAGTGTCCTGGTGCGATCAAAACATTTGGGTCGATAGGCAGGTTAATAAGCCGCTTTTGAACCATAACTTTCACCTAGCAGTCCGACAGGTGAGCAGCTGCACTGGAACCAGAATATGGCGAGAGGAGACGACTGTGCAGCTTCTCCCTCTCCTCCCCCACCTGTCCCGCCTTCCAATCCTCTATCCTCTTTTCCCCAGCACAAAGCTGCTCAGTTGTTCATGAATGTCAGCTCAGTGCTGGCAGCATGCTCTATCTTTTCCTCTCTCTCTTCACCCGCCCTTAGACTCTCAGCCTCTCTCTTCCTCCCTCACTCCTTATCTCCCTTCCTTAGTTCGCTTAGTGTGCAAAGGAAGAACGACTGCAAATGAGTTCCTTGAACCACAGGGACCCCAATAAATAAAACTGTCAGCCAGAGATGTCGAAAGGGAAGAGAAAAAAAAAGAGGGAAGGAGCCAGAGGCGCACTCTCACTGAATATTTCATCACCCACCACCACCACCACTACTCTGACACCCTACCCTCATTGCCAGCATCCCCATCCCCCTTACCATCCTTGTTCCCTCGCTCTTTCATGCCATCCTCCCCCCTCTTCTTCTTCTCCTCCATCTTGTCTCCACCCCTCCTCGCCCAGCTGCCCCTTATCATTTTCTCTTCTGTTACTGCATAGCAACCAAAGTATCCTACAAACCCCACCTTCCGGACTCTAACGACTAAAACAAAATGGCTGAGAGGACTGGTTCTGGGGTCACTTGTTAGAGAGGTGGCAGTGATGGGTATAAATGGAAGAGCACTTTTTCAGTACCCGTATATCACTAAATAACCTTGCCCATGCAGTTTCTGGTGAGTATAATCAACCATGTTTGGTGTCATTAAGCACACACCTTGTTTTTTAGGCCTACTGTGGGTACATTAGAAAGAGAACGCTGAGGTGCTGGTTTCTTTCTGTCTGCCTTAATGCGAAAAGTGCGCCCTCCACTCCCCCTGTTTTAGGGGTCTTGAACCACAACAGAGAACCTAAGATGCTTTCATAAAGGACTGGAATATGTTCAGTATTCTGCGAAGAGCAAGGTGGGAAAAAAATGGTGGTCTGTTGCAGACTTAAAGACAAGCTATGAAGCACTCTTTTGTTTGCCTGTGATGTTCCACAAAGCGATATCTGGTGTTTGTCTTGACGTCAATGGTAGCCAGCCACATTGGCTGTCTTGGCTGTGCTCCTGAGAGCAGACAGGCATGTTTGGACTGGAGCGGAGCTGCTAGCCGAGACCTCTGGGAATGATTCGCTAGCCAGTTCTCTAGCAAGACAGAGCCCCCCCCCCACCCCCCAAACAGCACACACATATATGCACTCTCCAATGTGCTCCCTCCCCTTGTTTCTCTCATAGTCTCTGTCCGTCTGGAAGAGGCTTGTTGTTACACGATCACTCTCGCCAATCTAGCCTCTGGCAGGCAGGCCGCACTGTATCATCCTCCGCCTCCTCCCTTCCCTCAGGAAACGGGCCCTATTTCAGGTGTTCCACTCCACAGCTCCCGGCTTCCAGCTACACAAGCTGTTCGCCCTCCTTTTCGGGAATCGTCAGGGAGACAGCGTGTCAGCTGAAAACGATATAGCTGTTAGTTTGGACGAGTGGAATTCCACACCTGAATATCTAGCTTTGATTTCCCCCCCCAGAACATTATCAGAAAGCATCAAATTAACCACAAATATGAGAGTGACTGGTGAGATTACAGTAGTTGAGATGTCCCCTGTCATTTTCCTCACAAATGAGATGTCTGTGTTTGTGTGGGTTTGTGGCCTTTTAATTTCTTGCCTAAAGAAGAGGTTCTGGTGGGTGGTGTGTGTATGTATGGAGACCCCATATGAGTCACCTGCATGGTTACACACATTTATAGCTCGCGTATACATGTGAAGGTTTGTGCGAGCAACTTCTAAATTGACTTTATGAGTCAACGACTGAGACTCTGAGACCTGGAGTGACAAAAATCAACTGGAGGCGGGAAAGAGAAAAAAGGTGTGAGGAAGCAAGCTTGCTTCTCTCGCAGGCTAATTTGAAGCCTGTTATGTGGTGTTGGGAGCTTAGTAGGAGTACATGAATTCTATCTTGTGGTTTTGAATAATCCACACTAGTCATTATAAAGGTAATCAAGCCTCCTCTCTGTTTCTCTTGCTGTCATCACAGTTGGTCTTGTTCTCTCACTTTCACTGCACGTGCTTGTGTGTGTGTGTGTGTATGTGTGTGTGTATACAAATATATAATGTGCAAATGTATAATATACATACAAAGAAAAACTGATAAACAAAGATCCTGTTCATACTTGGATCTTTCTGGAAGGAAATGGAAGTAGAGCGTTGCAGTCTCCTTTGGTTTCAGCATACAAATTAGAAATTCTTTTTTGTCATTGCACATTTCCGTGCAACAGAACGATGTTGACCCCATGACATACACTCTGACTAGCTGTGGCGGTACCCAAAGTTGTGGAGGTCCTACCTTACCTCCTCTACCTCAAATCATAGATTTGAGCAACATGTATCTGTTTAGCAGTAGTTGCAATTACTCTGCAGATAAAATCAGATCCGTGCAGGGACATTAAACCTGATCTCACGTGGTTTTTCTGGAAACAAGATTCTTGATGCGACTTGTGAAATGCAATCGTGTTTCCACTGGACGTTGACTCAGCCTGAATATATTTGGATACAGGATCAGAAGTCTAAAACAGATGCCCACAGGGGTGTCCCCCCTTTCCCTTCCTCCCCACATTCTAAACATTGGGCTGATCTCCCTTGGGGCTTTTGATTTTATATGCATGTCTGTGTGTTGTGGGTTGGCAAACTTTCGACACTTTCTCTTGATAGCTGTCAGTCACAGACATAGTCAGTGTCTCCTCCCCCTCTTCTGGTCTGTTCTTCATCTCTTCCCCCACCCACCTTTTGGACTTGGCCTCCCCATTAGGTCTCTCGAACACATGCACACCTCTTCTCCTGACCTTTTATGTATGGAGTTTCCTAGAGATGTCACATGTAGCCCCCTGCGCTGTTCTCCCCTTCACACCCCACCTCGGGCCTGCTGAGTGTATTGCCTCACCACGATGGGGTAATCTTGGTGAGTGAAGATTGTGTCAATAAGCCATTAGTGGCTGATTTTTTCCCATTCTGAGAAGGTTGAGTTTCAGTTTACTCTAGCAGCCTCTTTTATTCTGATTTTTTTCCTGCTTTAGCCATTGATTATTTACAATTTGAGCTGTAACCATCAGATCATCCCAAGCCCTTCGTCCTTTCACCTGCCCCTCCTCTCCCCTTCATCCTCTTTTTCCACATCATGTCAATACCAATGTGCAAAGGTCACCCTGGCAACAGAGAGGCAGCGGTCGATAGAGAAATAAATAAGCAGAAGAAAAGAGAGAGAAGTGATGGAGGGCAGAGCCTAGTGATTCAGAGGGTTAACTACAGGCGAGCATCTTAGCAGCACACTTCAAATGCTGTACTGTCGGGGGGAAGTAAGGCCTTGTGTGGATTTTTTTTCTCCTCTGTGCTCTTTTTTTTTTCCTTCTCTCCATCTTCCATAGTCCTTGTGTCCTGTTCTGCTCTTGTGTAGCTTTTCTCTGCTCCTTCTGTCTCCTCCCTCCCTCCTTCTCTGGGGACCAAAATCACACATGCAGTGGGGATTGTTGAAACCTTTTTGGACAGGGGCGTCACTTTGTATTTGCTAGTGCTGGCCATTCCAGCTTGTTTCTATTTGGGGAGAACCTGAGTCATTATTGCTGAGTCTTCAAGGCCCAGTGACAATGTCTGACTCCTGAATCACACTAAACTTGGAAAAAAAAATATAAATAATAATAAAAAGAAATATGTGTGTGTGCGCGCGCGCATTCACATCACACCACACAGACATTGCTCGGACTTCAGCAGGAAGTGGCAATGCACAGCATGAGAGCCACAGTCATACAAGAGGAGGATAACAGAAGTTTTGTTATTTAGTGTGAATCTTCCAGCCAAGTCGTTACAACTCTGTACATGTGTGTGCGCACGCGCCTGTGTGTGTGTGTGTGTGTTCATCCGGGCCTTGGGTGGGTCACTAAAGGCCTCCACACTTGGCTCCTGTTAGCCATTGCCACTGCTCCAAAAATGGGCAGAGCTTCCTGATCCGCTACAGATTCACAGACAATTGAGTATGTTGTTTTTGAGATGCAGGGGGAGTGTATTTCCTGAACGTGGGTCTGATTTTTCAGGCTATGGGCCAAGCAGAAGGGTGGCCTTTGTCTTTGAGCTGAATGACACTGCTGACTAAGAACAGACTGAGTGGCAATGGGGAGCAAGCAATAGTGGGTTCTGTGTGTGTGTGTGTTTTCCAATAGGTCTCCCTATCATCGCACCCCAAAGGAAGTAAATAGACAACTGTTGCAGACTAGTGTCTGACTGCACAATGGGTTTATGTGGTGTGTCTGTGTCTCTGCCAGAGGAGAAGCTCAAAGAGCTGTTGTGTGCACTTTAACTGCCATCCATGGCCCAGATTGTTCATTTACTAAGAAAGAAGTCCGTATGCATTGGGCGCCTTTCTCTTTCCATAATTTTAGTGAGAACAGTTGTAAATACCACAGTGCCATTAAACCCATGTATTAAAGTTAGACTTTGTCATCTGGTTAAGCTGTGTTGATGATATATATAAAGACAAACTGAATTACTCATGACTTTTTCTTTTTTTTTTTTTGATCAATAGGTCAGTGACTTCCTGTCTGGCCGCTCCCCCCTCACCTTGGCGCTGCGTGTCGGTGATCACATGATGTTCGTCCAGCTCCAGCTGGCGGCGCAGCAGTCCGGCGGTCCCCAGCTCCAGCACAGGCACCTCATCACCCGGGGAAACGCGGAGGGACAGCCCCGGGTTCCCCACACTCACCCGCACTCCCATCAACACCCCCACCATCCACATAATCACCCCAGCCCCCACTTGTCCCATCCTCACCCTATCCCTTCCTCCCCATCTTCCCCAGGCTCCCCTTCTTTTCCCCTGCCCTCCACACACCACCAGCCCCTGCCTCCCATGTACAACCAGTCGCCCTCCTCTGCTCACTGTAGCCCCCCTACTCCTCCACCCCACTCGCCTCGCCCATCCCACATCCCTGGGGGTCATTTCCGCTCACCCGCTCATCATCATCACCACCACCACCACTACCACCAGCCTTCCTCGGGCCAACCCAGCCACGACATCGGCCAGGTCAGCCCTGTAGCCCCAGTCCTCTGCCCTGAGGTAAACTTCAAAAAATATTCTTAATACTTCCTAAATATATTTTGTGTTTATACCACTCCTACGTGATGATGAGTGATCAGCAAGGAGAAAAGAAAAATGGTCTAAAATATGATCTGCAATTTTTTTTCGTAAAGATGTTAGAAATAAAAAGGATTCAGTGCTAAAATAGGGTAAATTACATACATCTTTACAATATATAAGAATCTGATGTCATCACAGGCACTTAGTCTGTGATGAAAACGATGGAGTGGATGGGTTATGACCATTTGACCCAAGTGCCATGCTCACAACTAAATCATTCTCCATTAAATCAATTAGATTAATGAGATATCCTTGTAGCATGAGGGTGAACCCGTGGTTTAGTCAGCTCTGGAGAAGCTTTATACATGATGCACGCACATGCGCGCATGTGTGTGTGTGTCTGTGTGTGTGTGTGTGTGTGTGTGTTTTCAAACCACAGTCCATTTGCTCATCACTGGAGTGCACTGTGCTTCCCAAATACATGTAAACAAGCCAACACACATACACCAAGAGACCACAGCGTTCATATGACCTTAGCCTTCCCAGGGTAGAGAGTAGTGGGCTAAGATTATAGGAGTATTCTGCTGTTGTCATTTATCTTTCGGCAGTATGCTCATTTGTTTAACTTGGGATAACTTAATGAACAGCTGCACATACATGCAGAAACACACAAGTTTGACTCGAGGAACACAACTGTTTAGAGTTTCTGTACCACTTTGAGCTCTAGCCTGTGAAAAGTGAATAGTGACCAAATATCAGTGAACTGTGTGGGAGAGATGGTTCACAACTGGAAAAACAAGGAGACAGGCCAGTTTAGTAGTGAGAAAAATGATATGGCTATTCCTCATCAGGCTTTCACATGCATGACAAAAAGACACACACGCAGAGCTTTCTCTGAGTTTCAGTTTCGCTTTCAGATCTCAGCTGAGTAATCCAAGTTAAGCCAAAGTGAAGTTGTGAGGTGACCATGTTTAGTTTGATCACCGTTTGAAGTAACCAAATACCTTGAGTCTTTAGATGCTCAAGTTTCATGTTTTCAGGAGTTTCTTATAACAATCAGCCTTAACTGCAGAGGTTAATTACATAGTGCAAATCGTAGTTGCACCCTAAAGTAGAAGGTCAAAGTCACTGACAGAGGTTCTGAAGCTGTGGTTTCAAGTTTTCACAGCTCATGTGAGATGTGAACACTTTGACTCTTAAAGATGATATGCCCTTGTGTCCTTAGACTATTTTTTTTTTTGTCAAAAAGCATCACTGCATGCTCCATTTTTTTTCCCCCTCCAGGCTAACTGCAGCACCAACACCCCCAACAGTGGCACCAGTTCCTCACAACGTTCCCGCAAACCCGGCGCCATCATTGAAAGCTTTGTCAACCATGCTCCCGGAGTCTTCTCAGGCACCTTTTCAGGTGAGAAGCCACAGAGCTCATAACTGACTTATTGCTACCTTATGCACAGTCTTCTCTGTCAGGTCTTAGAGCATTTTGTAGATACATGTTTGTGTGTGTGCATGTGTGTAACTTTAAATGTTTAAAAACCCAGTATATACCGTGTAATAACATTTTGGTCTGTTTTGCTCCCTCTCACAGGCACTTTGCACCCTAACTGCCAGGATAGCAATGGGCGTCCCAGACGGGATATTGGTACCATCTTGCAAATTCTCAATGACCTCCTGAGTGCCACACGCCACTACCAGGGCATGCCCCCTTCCCTCACTCAGCTCCGCTACCAGACTCAGTGCGGTTCGCCCACTTCCCCATCCCCCTCGCCACCTCCCTCGCCTCCAGTTGCTGGCATGACGGGCCTCTCTGCCAAAGCTACCTCCGTGCCCACCAGCAGCCCGAGCAGCCCTCCTCCAGCTCTCCATCCACTCGTGCAGTGCGAGAGCCAGATCCGCATGTGCAAACCCCCTGGTGAGTGACTCCATTCCACTCCCCCTCTGCACATACAAACATGTCATGAACACAAACAAAAACACCCCCTCACACATTAAGTCATTGTGCATCCCTTAAAGCCCTTATGGAGCAGATGTTCCTGCAGTTGCCACAGCTTTGGAGGAGTGCGTGTGTTTGTGTGTGCGCGTACGTGTGTTAAATTGCATGCAGTTTAGACCCAGTCATTTTACTGAGTTCTGCACTCGCCTTGCAACCCTACTGAAGAGTTCACTGTCATCTTTGTCTTTCTGTTTCTTTTCTCATATCACATCATGTTTAGCTCAGTTCTGCTGGGATGCTTTTATATCATTGTCTTCAAGTGCTTATTTTCATCTCTAAAATACTGACAAAACGAGAACGGAAAAGTCAGATTAAAGAACAAAAACAGGCATGCATATATGTCTCTGGAGTTTTGAAGCAGATGAGAGAAGAGGAAGAGAGTGGAGGGGGATTGGGGGGGGGCTTCTTAGTAATGCAATACTAGCTTCTCCAGACCTGTTCAGTCAGGCTTCGCTTGTCAGGCAATGGAGTTGGCTTTGCTTTTGTGAGCTGTGGAGATAGGTTTACCCCTTCGAGCCTGGGCTGGGCTATGTTTATATTAGAAGAGGTTTTGGGTGATTTAACCTACCTCTTAAATAAAGGCTGCAGCCTGGGCATGCACAAACCTCCACGTACCCATGCTTGAGTGTTTGGCCGAGGCAGGTGCTGGAGTTCAGATGATGCCATTTAGGGACTGGGCTGGGATGTTTTAAAACCTCCTTTCCTTACAGCGACACAGGATGTTGTGTGTCAAACAGATGTCCAGAGCTGATAACATCCAGTCAGCATTGTAAGCTTGGAGTGAGTCTGCAGAGAAAAACAACATTGTCCTCTGCTGCCTCCTTATCTCATGCTAGTCTTTAGTGAACTGCTACGTTTTCACAGAATTTACCAGCAGTTGTAGAATGGTCTTTTGGGAGGATCCTAGAAATCACCAATTAATGTTTAATGTTTTCTTCTGTTTGAAAAAGCAAGCGTGTACATTTCTATTGTTGTATTCTGGCTTTGTTTGCTTGTTTTATGACTTTTTGTTGCAAGCAGAATGAAGTATTTCAGTCGTAGCTTCTACACACAGACTCACTGGGAATGTCCAGTATTCCACCGCATTGCCCTGAGTGCCCTTAAAAGTGTTCACTGAACAGTTGGAATAACACAACCTTATTTTCATAACTCAGGAAAGACCTTTCCTTCACTGCCCCCACCTACATGCTCACCCCACCCTTCCCTTCTTCTCCCACACTTGTCTTTTCTCCTCATCTGCACTCAACAGCCCATGCCACTGCCCCCCCCCCAACCCCAATTTGGTATCCAAAAACAGTCTGTAAAATCCATCTCTCTGTCACCCTCCTAATCACCTCCTTCTTTTCCATGTCTGCGTTGTGCATCAATACATTGTCTGTGTTCATTTGGCCTTTAAATAGATTTATTCCAAAATGCAGCTCTGAAAAGAATTTGCTTTGTGAACTCAAGGCCAGAGAGAGGAGGAGGAGGACGCGGAAGACGGGGGTTGTTAAAACTACAACACTAAGCCTCCATTCATTCATTCATCATATGGGTGTTTATATCCTGTCTGTCAGTCCTACCAACTGTCCACTCATTAACCAAAGTCAAAGGGTGAAAGAATAACCCATCTACGGCCGTTTTCCGTTTTGACTGACACAAACTAACTTCCTGTTGACAATACGCACTTCCAGAATGCCAATGGGTAACCTGTCCAACTAAGCCCAGTTAAGCACACTAAGACAATGAACGTCCTGGTGTGTTAGTGTGAGGCTGTGTGCCTGTTTGTATCCTGTTCCACTTGGTGTTCTAAGGACGCCGGTGACTAAGCGCTCTCAGGCAGTCTTATCAGCCGACACCTGATGGAAGACTTACTGGACTTAACACCGCAGCTTAACTCTGCTTCACAGGAACCTGCCTTCATTCAGCTACAGGACAAAAACCCGCACTTCCCAGCTGCCTGAATATGTGTGCGCAGTCAAACTCAGGTTGAGGCAGCCTCTTGAAAATGTCACATAGCTTCCCTGTCTCCTGAGAGCCTTTACCCTTTCTACTGCAAGTTCATGCGTGAGGTGGAGAAGACAAATGTAAATAGGAAGCTGGAAAATGTGCACGTGCCCACACACTCTATCCCAAGTTGCCTGGTTAAAGGCGCTGGCAACTAGCTTGATTTCATGGTTATGCTGTACATGCGGAGTTGTAGGGATTTGTCAACCCAGGACTCATGTTGAATTTGAACAGGGGGGGTTTAGGATGGCCTGGCAGGTTGATTGTTAGCTAAATTCCTTTGCTGAGTTGGCTGGACCTCCCCAGCATCCCCCTCCAGCCCACTAGCCCCCTGCCCAGTCTAACGCATTGTGTGGGGGACAGGGGCAGTATACAGGGCACCAGCCTGAACCATTGTGGGACAGAAGAGGGGAGGGCTATGGGATTATAGGGCTGCCTTTTAGTCTCACTCCCGCTGCAGCTGGCTTAGTTCAACACAAGCACAGAGAGAGGGGCGAAGCGGGGGCAAAGTGAGCTCTGGAAGCTTCTCCGAACCCCCTTCCTTTCGTGTCTTTTCCGCATCCCTTCACCACCTCCTAACCCCTTTCGATTTGACATGTCAGGTCATGTTAGCTTTGTGCAGGCTGGGACTGCACAAGCCAAAAGAAGAGGGAGGATGGCAGAGAATGAGAGAGACGCATAGAAGGAGCCGTTGCCCTTAACCTCATTGCGTCCTGTATTTAAACCCTGACCTGCTTAGCCGAGGCATGGCACATTATCCACTGGCAGGCTTTACTCCTCTGGTCACACACAGACATTTGCCCGGACACACGTGCACCACTAACTCAACAAATGCCCCGTCGATGCAGCACAGCACAGAGCTATCTAGCAAAGCCAGCCAAGCACATCAGGTGCCCTTTCATTGTCGACAAGGAGAGCGAGAGGGAGAGAGAGAGAGAATGCAAATGAAGTCTGAAAAGTCATTGAAGAGCTTGTGTCCCTGCAGGGCTGTCAATGCCCTTTCAGTGGCTGTCAAAGTGCTCATATTAGCTTCACTTTGATTGGTTGCTTAAGAATCTTGTCTGATTGGTTTAATTTTGCTTTCTAGTGTGTAGAGCTGGGTGGGTTATTTAATTCCAGATAGGTTAGTTCTATGGCTGAACTTTGCTCTAGAGACTACCTTCTTCTAAGAAAAGGTACAACACAATTCCCGTTCAATAGTTACAAAGTAGCAAATTAATAACATATCAGCTCGATTATTTCCATATAATAATACTGTAATAACAAATGTACTTTTTGACTCAAGATTGTTACAGTATTTTTGCATATTAAATGTGCCATCATTATTTCCACTTACAATGAAGATGGACTTCAAGCAAGCAGAGAGTGATACTAAAAGAAAGCAAGAGTGATTTTGCTGCAATGTGATTTTTCCCCCCCTCTTTGTCTCCCTCCTCTTTCTTTCTGTGTCCGTCCACCCCTCCCTCTTTCCCCTGGTTCCCTAGATGCTGAGCAAACACAATGTTCTCTCTGCAAGATCACAAGACTTATCAAGACAAACAAACAAACAACAGCAATAAGACAACTGCAAATGAAGGCCAATCTTTATACAATCAATAAAAGGAGAAGCTCCTTTAATCTCCCTCTCCGTCCCGCACACTGCAGCCCTCCTCCCTTTTTCTCTTCCTCCATCCTCTGCCTCTCCTCCTCCTCCACCCACCTACTCCTCCCACCCTCCCTCCTGTTTGCTCCCTATCTCAGTCCTTGCTGTGTTGCTGGGCTGGGCTCAAAGGCAAGGAAAACTGACTGACGCATCGATTATTCATAGATCACCCCTTCTTTCTCTATCTCTCTGTCTGTCTGTCTTTTTTTTTTTTCTGGCTTTGTCTGCAGTGCCCACTGTATTTACTACAAGGCTTATGTCAAAGTCTTTGGAGAGGAGAGTTTGGGGAGGGAGAAATGTGCTGCTTCAGGTTGAGTTTTGGTGTAAAAGGCAGGCAGGGGAGTGGTTAAAAACAGAGAGGAGGAAAAAGAAGACTGGTGTTTCCTTCCTGTGGGTACCCTTGACCTATCTTCTGTTTGAAATCTTCCACTGTGTCTAAGAAAAGATCCAGTTCCTTCCTCATCTGTCTTTTCTGTGCCACAGTGGGCTGTATATGAGCACGGATTCTCTCTGCTCTCCCATTCATTCCTTATGTCTTTTAGTCACCTCTCTGGGTTCTCCAAGGTTATTGTGTTCACGTCAAGCTCTAGTCTTTGCAGCGAGGCTCCAGGCCAGCCTTTGTGTATGTGTGTGTATAGTCTGTCCTTCTTAGCCAACCCTAATAATAGCCCTAGTGTCATAAACATAGTCTGGAGATCCCTGCGGCCAGCTGTGTCCCGGCCCAGCCGCCCAGGGCTCCGGTAGTGACGCTGATGAATGGCTACACACACACACACACACACACACACGCCCGCGCGCACACACGCACACACACGCACACGTTTGGTGTAGCTCCAAGCACATTCCCAGAGCTCTTGCCAAGCCAAAGGCCAAGACCTCCTGCTTCACCACCAAACTGCCCTTTACTCTGTTTGTGTGTGCGTGCATGTGTGTGTTTGTTCTTACATATTGTTGAGCCATTTTGCTAAATTACCCCTTTAGAAAACAAAATCATGACTGAGGGACTACCTTAGTGAAATAACTCAGACACTCCAGACAAACAGATTTTCTATGTGGGCATGTGTTGGCTTTCTGCCATTGCATTGTGTACGGCCATATTTTGACAAAGCTGAGGGGCGGTTTCACTTTTGGCTAGTCAGAGCAGAGGAATAAGGGGAAGAGGAGGGACCAGAGGGGGGAACAAAGCCTTGAGGCAGAGTATATGGATGTCACATGGAGCTGAGGCAGCAGAACAATAGCTCTAATGTAGGAGAACCCCCCCACCCCCCACCCCTGTGGCATAGCCCCTGCTCTCTAGAGATGACACGCTGCCCTCACACATAGTGTACACAGCATCTGGATGCACACATACATTTATATCAGGACAGAACATATTGACAGGAAGTGGAAAAACCCAAGTCTGTCAGTATGTTTCAGTTAACTCTGAGCCACTATTCACATCCTTTCTGTTCTCAAAAAAGCACCATTGAGGCTGCTTGGCGGCAGTTTACTTTAGTATGCACTGCTAGGCAGTGGTGAATATTTATTGCTGGAGAAAAGGCTCTGCGCTGCTCGATCCGATAAGCAAATGAGGGAAAGAGGTAAATTAAGCCCACACAGAGTCCGGAATTCATTCCTGTGGGGGGAGGGGGTGCACAATCGATTTGGAAAACTGACACCTACGGCTGATCCTTTACCCTCCATGCTTTTTCCTCTATCCTTTTCTCTATCCCCCTTGCCCCTGGGGTAGGAATTCCTTAACCCCCCCCCACACACACACACACACAAAACCAATCACCCGCCTGTCCCCCTCCTGCTTTCCCTTCTTCACACTGCCCCACCTAGTGTCTCTAGGGAGGCATGGGGCAAGAACTGGACGAGGGAGGGGGAGAAGGGGGCTTTAGAGTGTGTGTAAAGGGTGAAGGGGTAGAATAGATTTGGGGGGGGGGTGAGGTCAATGAGTAGAGCGTACGTAGCTAAAGCCATAATAAAGAAAAAATAGAAAGGGGGGGTCAATATTTGCCCCCCGCCCTCTTTCTCTCACTCTCTGCTTACAATTTCCATTCGCTTGCATTTTCTATTGAAAGCCAATAGCGTTGTCCTGGGCCCGAGATGGATGGCTGCACTAGAGCTAAGGTTTAATCAATAGGTCTTTTTAATTTGCCATCGATCCACGTTAAAAGCTACTGCGGCTGTTGCTGTGTGCGTGTCTGTTTATGCGTGTGTGCACCTGTGACTGTGTGCAGCTGTGTGTAGTTTAGTGCATGAGCATACACATTGTGTATGTGTGTTTGCATGAATACATGATGTGCCCGAATGCGGATTTGAGCGTTTCTGTGCATTTGTGTGTGTGTTGCGGTGCGAGCAGCAGACACAGAGATGGCCGCTGTGCTTCAGTTTATTGACATTCTAGCCTGTTATTTAATTATTTAATTCCCAGACAGATACTAATGGAGCTAGCTAATAGATTGCGGTTGCTTTCCCTCCTTCCAAGCCCCTGAATATACGTATAAATGGAATTAGGCTCGACTTGGCCAGTGTAGGAAAGCAATGCGAGGCCGCTCCCTTGAGACTGGACTCTCCGATAGGCACATCAACAGCTAGAAATGCACTTAGGAGCACATCTAGTCACTGAAGCATGCCATGGGTAATTACGTTTGTAAATAGCATAGGCAGCTATCAGAAAGTATCGTCTCTGTGTTGTGTTCGCATCTTTTTGACCCTACTAGGAGTTTCAGCCCTGAGAAGGTCTCCCCATTCAGTGATAAGGGGATGAAATAACACTGTGGAGGCTAATTATGCTCAGTGGGGGAGGTTAACCAACAGATTCCAATGTTGCATTGTGTGAATGGTGTATGTGTTTGTGTGTGCGTGAGTGCGTTTGTGTCAGAGTCAAGGTTAAGAACACTGGCATGTCCTAGTATTATCATCAGCTACACAGGCACACATATCAACACCCCCCTCAGACCTGTTAATAGAAATAACTGTGGATCATTTGATATCTAAAGAGATATACCTGACTACCTTTCCACTCTTCCTTCCTGTGTCCAGGCGATCGCATGCGTCAGACCGAGAACCGCGCAACCCGGTGTAAGGTGGAACGTCTGCAGCTCTTGATGCAGCAGAAGCGTTTGCGCAGGAAGGCCAGGCGGGACCAACGGGCTCCTTATCAGTGGCTGCCTAACCGCAAGGCCGGACGCAGCAATAGCAACAGCAGCATGTCCAGCGAGGGCTCCCTGGACCTGGACTTTGACGATTCAGTGTGGAAGCCTGATGTAAAGGCTGACTTGAAGTCTGAGTTTGTCATGGCCTGAACTATCTGTTCCCACATATGCATTAAAAGCATTGCTTGGGATTTCCTTAAGAGATAATTTTGAGAGAGTGGATTTGCAGGAGGTGACATGTAACTGCAGAGAGGAAATGAAAGTTGTCCTTGTGACAGCCATGTGTCACATGAAAACAGGCTCCCTGCAGACTTTAATCCCATTCTGCCCTTCATGGCTGACCTTGTGAAAAAAACAGCAACTTTAGCAAAAGAACTTTCATGTGATGCTTGGATTTGGACAGGCAACTACTGGACTTAAAAGTGTGCAAGACTTTTTAAGGGTATAAGTACAGAGACCATACCTGTACTTGAGTATAGCAGAATTCAGTAGGTGGTGGTGGTGGTATTTTCGGGGGTTTTTTTTCCTATTTTTTTTTTTAAAGTGCACTCTGGGCAGAAATAGAAGAGATCCACACTGGACATAACAGGACGGGAGCACCAGAGGCTTCAGTGTTTCCTAATCAGAAGAAAGTCAGAGCTGCCGGACTATGGATTATTTCAGTGGGCATTCTAATTGATCTACAAAAACTCATCAACAAGAGTCCAGTTTTTACCTGTTACGGGGTGGTTAAACTTTTTCTTTTTCCACTTTTAAACATATTATTATATTTTATAAACAAAAAATATGTAGCATTGTTCACAAAGCATTCAGGTTTTCATATAACAGTTCAAAGTAGTTGTTCCATTTGCCACATGTTCCCGATTTACCACCAGCTGGTCAAAATGTGCAAGGAGGAGGAGATGGGGCCTGAAATAGAATAAATAATTAATATGGAAGTATTGATATCAACCTCAGTGACATAGGGTATTGATAGGAATGATTAATAAATAAACAAAAGAAATGAATATTAACAGAAAGTGCTTTAGAGGATTTTAAAATCTTTAAAATGTATATGGAAAAAAAAATCTATTTTTATTTCGCTTCCTATCTGCTGTTTTCAAAAAACAGCAGCCCTCTGTGGCTTTAGTCAAGTCATTGACTACACAACAAATATGTGCATCCGTTCAATCATTCATTAGCTCATTCATAAAAATTTTTTTTTTGTCTAGCCACAACAAAAGTTACAGAAAGATCATTTTCATGCAGCCAACCTCGTGTTACAAACCAAAGGACTGAGGGATTTAGAGTTTGTGTACATAAATGTGACAATTGGCAGACACTTGTAAGGGTGTGTGTAAGTTTGTTTGTAAATTGATTTAGAATATCCTATGTTTTTGTCCAGTTGTCTTCTCCCAAACAACCCCATACTTCTCAGATTCATGAAGATCAGCTGCAGTGAGCACATGGGTCACTACTTTGCAACATAACTGTATAAAACAGCAAATTGGTTCCCAGTTTTATGTCCAGTTGATGTGTACCTTTTATCACAGTTCTCATAATGATGACTTTTTTCTTCTTCCTGGCCAAGAGGGAAAAGAGATGGGATCGTTATCCGGTCACTCATTATCTAGTGCCTCCACCAGAACATCCATTGACATATCAGGTTAGGCCTTTCACAGTTTTGCTGCTACACACGGGGACTTAAAATGAAAAAAAAAAAAAAAGAAGGAAGGGAAAAGTGACTTTTCTTTGCATGCAGAAGTGTGTAATTACACTGATCTTTTTTCTATTGATGGAATTCAAAAAAAAAAATTGGTGCTGTGGAAATGAAGGTTAACAACATGCATGAATTTGTGAAGAAAATAAACAATGCTGCTTTTGTTGGCTAGGTTCTTTTGTAACTTTTCATTTTTCAATGTTAGAACAACCGTGTCCTGCTAAAGTATTACGACGCAAAACCAAAACAGATGAAGTTAAGTGTGGGCTCGCTTCGTTGCTCAGCACTGAACATTCCTGTTGTGCGCAGTGAAGATGATGACGTGATGATGAGCAAAGAGCAACTGACTCTCTCTCTCAACTCCCTAAGCGCTGGTTCTTATCCCCCATGACTCTCAAGGACCCAAAACAGCTTGCAAACTGTTAAACCACTTCCCCTCCTCCCAGCCTGAACACCAGTAGAGGCTTGTGTGGATGCATTCTCACAGGGAACCAACAGACTGGTGGATTTACAGTACTGTCTATCAAACCTACCCAAGAGAAGCATTTGGTCTGTCTCTTTTATCTGTCTGTCTGATTGACCACCCAACCATGATTGCACTCCCAGAGATTGCAGTGAGAGATTACCTTTTTGGTGAACCTCATCTTTTTTTTAAGTGGCCTTACCTTTCACTAAAAAAAATGAGACACTTGGGGACAAATGGGGGTGGGGAGTGTTTTCTTTGTTTTTTTAAACTTTCTGTGCATATCGATGTTGGACTTGTTGTCATAAAGGCACCATTTTTGTCACAAAGGACACTGGGCATCTGTCGTTTAGTGCTTTTAGCTGGTGGAGTCTCTATTATGTCAAGGCTTCTGTGCCTTAAAATGTTGCCCTTGCAGTGTCAGTGTCAGATTTGAGCTTGTTCTTTTTTTTTCTTCTTCTTTTTTTTTTTGGTTGGTTGATACACATGACTGTAGTATTTTGGAGCAATGAGAGTCGTAGATTTTAGGGGTAAAGCTTGTTTGAGTGAACAAATACTTTTGAAAAGTAGGTCCTTGTTCCTCAAATACGGTCTTTTTCCCATTTCATTGTGTTGCCATGCTTGTTGGTCTCTGTTATTAACTTCACATCCCTCTTAACTCAGTACCACCCCTTCCCCCCAATAAGCTGCAAAAAGCTATAAATCTATGTAACTTTTATCTGAGGAAGTTTACACCACAGAACACAGATGACAAGAAACAGCCCTGATTTGGAATAAGAAAGGTCCTATGAGGACTCCAGACTACATGCACTTCCTGTTTCCTTGGATCCATCTTTTTTTTTTAAAGGACAATTGAACCCCTGCCCCTCCCAAATGTTCTTCTTTTTTTTTTGTATATGTATGAACTATACTCTGTGTGTGCCTCACTTCTGTGTGAAACTCAAAAAGATGAAACAAAACAAAAAAAAAATATGACAAAAGCATTACAGAGAGGATTAAAAACAGTATGTCAGTGGTATTCTGATCATGTCATTTAAGTTGCCTGTTCTTTCTTGTAGCCAACTATTGAAAATAACAGGATTCAAGAATACAATTTACAATGTTCTAGCTCTAGACCGGTGTAGCACATGTGTGACTGTATTAATTTATAAAACCAAAATGGTAACTGTGAATTATGTATTTCTTTGTGCATTTTCAAAAAACAAAAAAACAAACAAACAAACAAACAAAAAAAAAAGCAGTGGAGAAGGTTGTTGGGACATGGCAGCAGCTGATGTTTATGTCCGGGGGTGGGGGGTGGGGGTGTTTGTTTTTTTTTATTTTTTATTTTATTTTCTTTTTTTTGGTGGAATATAATGGAAACAAAATGTGTTTCTGAAAAAGAAAAAATGGAAAAAAAAGAAAAAAATATATGAATATATTTTTTTTCTTAAGCAATACATTTCAGTGTGACTTGTGATAGAACATTTTCTTTTTTTAGGTAATAAATAAATAACAAAATGAGTACATCACATTGTCTCCATGAGTATTCATTACTAAATCATTTAATAAGATTTCTGAAACCCGTGATTGAGTTTAATATTTCATGTGAGATCTGTTTCATGATGTAACTTGATATGAGTGGCATATTAAAAGGGAGAGAAGCTTGGAATTTCTTTGGTAAAATATCGCCTTACCCTCTATCAAGAGCTTATGCAATTGACAATTGGTAATAGTTAACTCAGAGAAATATTTCTGTTCTCAGAGAGGTCTATAAACCTACAATAGCAGAACTATAGCTCAGGAGGTTTTCTGCTCTTAGAAGGTCTTTGTTTTGATTCCTGGTTTCTCAATAAACATGCTGAAGCATCCTTGGGCCACATGCTGGAACCCAAACTGCTCGCAGTGCATCACAATTCATGTGAGTGTGTGTGATCAAAAGCTCCTAAAGTGCATAGAGTAAAGCACTCTTTTTTTTTTTTAACTTTTTTTTTATCTATCTTTTTTTGTAAATGGGTAAATGTGGGTTATGGTGTAAAAGTGCCTTGAGTATGAGTAGAAAAGCACTTTTATAAATACTAGTCTATTTATTGTACTAACTGGGCAGCGTTCTTTTGGTAATTATTTCGTAATAGCATGCAAAATACTAAACTCTAAATGGAGTTTTTAGTACCAACAGGCATTTTTGGCATTTGGTTAACCTGAATACTGAAAAGGTCCATATACTGTATGTAAAAGACTGACACAGCCACTGTGATGTCACCCACTGGGAAGAGCCAGAAGTAGTGACAGTGACAATTCTAGAGTCTGTTGGGGCTCTAGGCAAAAATTCACCCCGCGTTCATCACCATTATGCTATAAATAACACTTTTATTACTTTCAAAATGACAAAGGGTATGTTTATTTAGGTAACAACACCCAAGACCAAGCTGACTGGTAATGAAGTGTTCATGCTGTAACCATTAGCTTCTATGTACTGTCAGCCTGCGAGCTAAGCTAACAAGTCGACTGCCGGTGTTCTGACTTGTACACTCGACCTGGTCATGTGCAGCCAGCACACTAGTCTGCTCTGCTATCTAAGTTAACTAATGTTAAACATCATAGTAAACTAAAGAATAATGTGATACTAGTGGATCTTAGTTATTCAAGCATCCCTTCCCCACAGTTAAGCCTCCAACTCACCATGGCTTTGCTTTGTTCCCTCCTCTTCCTCTTGTTTCTTTGTTCTATTTTACCTCCCTGAAGAATAACTCCTCTTCAGGTGCCCCCCCCCCCAGTGAGGTCAGGTCTCTACTACTGTCACTGTAAACTTTGCACATCGCCGCTGCTACAGTTTAAAGCTTGTCAGATCTCAGGGGCTCCCCACTGACCTGGGGCCCCAAGCAGCTGCCTGCCTTTCCTGGCCCTAAGTACTGACCATATGTAGATGAGAGACTGGAGCACAGCTGGAGCTGTCTAGCAAGCTTGTTTAGCCAGCTACATAAGTGGACAGTATGGAGGAATTACACAGACTTAATAAGTGTTGCTAGTAGACTAGTGAAATAGGTAGCAATATTGTGTTGCCATCCATCTGTCAGTCAAAGTTAATTATGTATAAATTAAGTTGTTAAAAATTAACTCCTGTAGTTGTTAGTTTTGGTCTCTATAGATATAGATAAACATAACAGAAGCATAATACTAGGCTTTACTTATGTTAATTTCTACTGTAAGCCAGTAGAAATTAGATTGACTTGCTTTAGACCAGTCTCAAGTGGCCAGTTGAGAAAGTCATTTTTCAGACTTTGCTTTGCTTTTCACTGTTCACTGTTGAAGACGGTGGAACCAAGGGTCTGAATTTGTAGCTGGAAGGCAGCTGATTTGGGGAAGTGGTTCAGTGAGAGAGCCTACAGAAATGTTCTCCACATCTGTGAGTACCACCCAACTCAAGATGAGACAGAATATGGAAGTGCAGTGACAGACTGGAGAAGGAGTCTTGCCTCATGTGCAGCCTTCTTCTTGACACATGTTCTAACAACAAAAGGTGTTTTGAAGCAGCTTCCTGCTTATGTAAACAGTGAGGCTGAGAACTGAGCTTGACTTGGAGCATTAAGAAAAAGCTGAAAGCAGAAAGGAAGATGAAAGGACAAACCTATTGTCAGTCAAAGCACCAATAACACAACATACATGCTGTGAAAAGTTGCAACGTAGCATGGTGGCAGCTTCTGTTGTTTATTTTCAGATGCTATAATGAACTTAATGAGTCAAAATGATTTAAATGAAATTAGGTTAACTCATATTTATACATGCATTTTTGCCAATGCAAAGGCGATCTTTGTGTAAAATATTGACTTTTATCTCTGATTTCTAGCCAGTAATTCCAATTAAAACACAATCTTTTTTGATACTTTGTGTTGTTTGCACCTTCGTATGATAGTGACTAAGGACTATAAATGTGTCCCTTGATCTTTTCTAATTCTTTGCATCACTCTTTCTGCAGATATGATTCTGGATATATAAGCCATCTACTTAGTGTCCTTCTGAGTCAAAGCAAACACATTTCCCCTTTGTCCATGGCCTGGGGTGAATGCAGGACCAGCATAGTTTGATAAGACTTTTAAAAAGTGATTATCAATAAGAGATCATTTGCTAATTAGGACATCAGTAGCTAACATCTGAGCGTTGTCCTGAAACCACAAGGATAGATGGATTTTTAAAAAATGTTAAATATGAAGTAAACTATGTTGTAAGCTTTAAAGTAGCCTACATAGCTTTTTAGCTTCATAGTGATAAGACAAGCCCAAACTCTCTTAATTATTATTCAGCCTGTTTTAGGAACCAGCAACCACAATTATTCTTAAGCATTCAAAGCTTTACCGACACTGAGTGGAATTTCAACATAGCACAAAGCTGTCCACAATTCTTAAGAAATGAGTAACCAATAAAGTCACTGCAAACTTTATTTGAAACCCCTGTACACCTGTATATTTGTGCAACCAGTCAATCATCTGGCAGCAGTGCGGTACATAACCTGTTTTCACACACACAACCATGACTCACTCAACAGAGGTGCATATGAGAATGCAAATCTCTGACTCAGTCAGGCCAGATATAAACCAGTCCTAAACCTGACAGTTTCCTAGTACAAAGTCCATGTGAGGCTGGATTGCAGTCAGAATGATGGCAGTGGGGAATAAATTCCATTACAGTAGAAGTCTTTCTGAAAGTGCTGTAACTATAAGTTCAAGGATATGATTTCTCCACTGTTAACTTCAATGCCATGTGGCAACGCAGTTCAGAGCAGCTACCTAAACTCTACTCCCACAGAGGTTGATTATCTTAATAGTGTTACATCCTCACTGCATACAGCTCTGGATACTGTGGCTCCTCTGAAAAAAGCTTCACATCACAAGTTCTTGACTCCCTGGTATAAACTCACAAATGTTAACCTTAAAGCACTGTAAGCTGGAGAGGAAATGGCATCTCACTAATTTAGAACATCTTCATTTAGCTGGAAAACGGAGTTTGTTGCTCTATAAAAAAAGACCTCTGTAAAGGTAGGACATCTAGTCATCACAGATTGAAGAAAATATAACCCCAGGTTTCTTTTCAGCACTGTAGCCAGGCTGACAAAGTGTCAGAGCTCTATTGAGCCAAGTTTTCCTTTAACTTTAACTAGCAATGACTTTATGAATTTCTTCACAAATACATTTTAACCATTAGATATATATCGTTATATACAGTTACCTTTAGTAGTACTGATATTTGTTTACTCTTTCTTTCTGATTGATCTTTGAGTTAACTTCACAAATTACTTCCTCCAAACCGTCAATAAGAGGAGTAGTTTATTTGTTTCAGTTAATAGTTTTAGTGAAGATTCAGAATTCATCACAGTACAGAAGCAACACTAGTGAAGGTCAGAGATGATCTTCTAATGGCCTCTGAGACTCTTTGGCTCTTTGGCTCCAGTTGATCTTTTGGAGTTAACTTCAATAGTTACTTCCTCCAAACCATCAACATGTTTATTAGATCCCATTCCTACTAGACTGTTCAAAGAAGTCTTTCCAATTATTGATGCCTCAATCTTAAATATGATCAATCTGTCTTTATTAGGTGGCTATGTACCACAGGCCTTCAAGGTGGCAGTAATTAAACCGCTACTTAAAAAGCCATCACTTGACCCAGCTGTCTTAGCTAATTATAGGCCAATCTCCAACCTTCCTTTTCTCTCCAAAATCCTTGAAAGAGTAGTTGTAAAACAGCTAACTGATCATCTGCAGAGGAACGGTTTATTTGAAGAGTTTCAGTCAGGTTTCAGAATTCATCACAGTACAGAAACAGCATTAGTGAAGGTTAGAAATGATCTTCTTACAGCCTCTGACAGTGGACTCATCTCTGTGCTTGTCCTGTTGGACCTCAGTGCAGCTTTTGATACTGTTGATCATAACATTTTATTACAGAGATTAGAGCATGCCATAGGTATTAAAGGTACTGCACTGCAGTGGTTTGAATCATATTTATCAAATAGACTCCAATTTGTTCATGTAAATGGGGAGTCGTCTTCACACACTAAGGTTAATTATGGAGTCCCACAGGGTTCTGTGCTAGGTCCAATTTTATTTACATTGTACATGCTTCCCTTAGGCAGTATTATTAGAAAGCATTGCATCAATTTCCATTGTTATGCAGATGATACTCAGCTTTATCTATCCATGAAGCCAGATGACACACATCAGTTAGTTAAACTGCAGGAATGTCTTAAAGACATAAAGGCCTGGATGACCTCTAATTTCCTGCTACTAAATTCAGATAAAACTGAAGTTCTTGTACTCGGCCCCACAAATCTTAGAAGCACATTGTCAAACCAGATACTTACTCTGGATGGCATTACTTTGGCCTCCAGTAACACTGTGAGAAATCTTGGAGTCATTTTTGACCAGGATATGTCCTTCAATGCACATATTAAACAAATATGTAGGACGGCTTTTTTACATCTGCGCAATATTTATAAAATTAGAAACATCCTTTCTCAGATTGACGCTGAAAAGTTAATCCATGCATTTATTACTTCTAGGCTGGACTACTGTAATTCATTATTATCAGGCTGTCCTAAAAACTCCCTGAAAAGCCTTCAGCTGATCCAAAATGCTGCAGCTAGAGTACTGACAGGGACTAGAAAGAGAGAGCATATTTCTCCCATATTGGCTTCTCTTCATTGGCTCCCTGTTAAATCCAGAATAGAATTTAAAATCCTTCTCCTAACATACAAGGTCTTGAATAATCAGGCCCCATCTTATCTCAAAGACCTCATAGTACCGTATCACCCCAATAGAGCACTTCGTTCTCAGACTGCTGGCTTACTTGTGGTTCCTAGGATACTTAAAAGTAGAATGGGAGGCAGAGCCTTCAGCTTTCAGGCCCCTCATCTGTGGAACCAGCTCCCAGCTTGGATTCGGGAGACAGACACCCTCTCTATTTTCAAAATTAGGCTTAAAACTTTCCTTTATGATCAAGCTTATAGTTAGGGCTGGATCAGACAACCCTGAACCACCCCTTAGTTATGCTGCTATAGGCCTAGGCTGCTGAGGGGGGTCCCATAATGCACTGTTTCTTCTCATTCACCTTTATTTACTTGTTTATACTTCACTCTGTACTTAATCATTATTATTAATCTCTGGCTGTCTTCCACAGCATGTCTTTTGTCCTGTCTCTCTCCACTCAGCCCCAACCGGTCGCAGCAGATGACTGCCCCTCCCTGAGCCTGGTTCTGCTGGAGGTTTCTTCCTGTTAAAAGGGAGTTTTTCCTTCCCACTTTCGCCAAGTGCTTGCTCATAGGGGGTCGTTTTGACTGTTGGGTTTTCTCTGTGTTATTGTAGGGTCTTTACCCACAATACAAAGCGCCTTGAGGCGACTGTTTGTTGTGATTTGGCGCTATATAAATAAAATTGAATTGAATTGAATTGAATTGAGAGTGGACTAATTACCTTGCTTGTCCTGCATCATGTAGAGGTCATTTCCATGGGAAGAAAGTGTGGTAAGATTATTGTGTGTGGATTCAATCTGTAAATCTGTGAATTTTCAGCAGTAGCCCCTTTCTCGTGCCATGGTTCCAACTTTGGGATGAGCAATTTTGTGGTGTACCTGAAGAAAACCTGAAGGAATTACTAATGCAGTCATGTTGCCATGGAACTGAATGTCAACGATTGCTTCATTGTGTGGTATGCACAAAATGAAATCATACAAGAAATGAAACAGTTAGAGACCAAAGTGAGGCCCCAACCATTGTTACTGCATAGTGAAGTGTGCGTGGCTTCACCTATATTAAGGGGTCAGTCATTTTTTAAAAGAGATGGGCAGTTTTTAGCAGGTATTACTCACTTTCTTTAGCAGTGTGTTAACACATTTTCTGCTCAATGTGCGCTATTTACAATAGCACATTGATAGAAGGGTGGTGCATTATATGGCTTTGACTCATCTATGACAATAATATAACCAAATGCTTTTCATAAAGGTGTTAGTTTGATGTTCTAGTGTATACAGTGAGTCAGGGTTATTTGTTAAAGAAAAAAATTATATAAAAATAACATTAAAAGAAGTTCTATGTGACTCTTAGCCCATGCATCACAATAAGTGGGTTCTGGCATTGGACTTGAGCCTTGCATAAAAGGACAGATGTGTTATTTCGTCATAGTTGCTAAAAATAAAACAAAATAGAGAGAACTACGCTCTATAATTGCGGAGTGCAACCTTGAAGAGCAGGTTATTCCTCCATCTGTCAGTTAGGTGAAACTCAAACAAAACAAACCACAAGTAAGAATGTTGACACAAATTTTCAGAGAATATTGCAGGTGTAGCTAACAGACTCTTCATACTGATTCCGCTCTTGCTGTTTACGGATTTACATTTTACTGGATATAACATGAGCAAGAAGCGTAGCTGCTGATTCTCATGGCTTCCAGTCATACTGCAACTACCAAGAGCCTCTTCTGAGAAGTCACTGCCTATTTCTGACTGCATCTGACTGTCAGTCTCAGCCTCCACACCTTTCTGCTGCTATCTGCAATTTTGCTGTCTGTCGATGTCACTCTTTTTAGAGACAGAAAAGAACAGAGAGAGAGAGCGAGAGAGAGACAGACAGACAGCGAGAGGAGAGACAGGGCCTCAGCTGCCACCGCAAACTGAAACCCTGTGGCTCTGGGATTGAGAGGAGTTCCGCAGAGTTGGGGTTTCACACGTTTGCTGTGATCTAAGATAAGACATGCTCAGCTGTATCCTCCCTTCACTTAAAAAACATACACATAAAGACATAAACACACACACACACACACACACACACACACACACACACACACACACACACACACACACACACACACACACAAGCATAACGGAAAATATTTTTCAGGATGTCATGCTGTAAAAAAGCAAGTATCATATAGCTTATTGTCATAATGAAAGTCCATAGTGTATATATGTGGTCTTATC
Source organism: Pterophyllum scalare (assembly GCA_024447675.2). NCBI lineage: Eukaryota > Metazoa > Chordata > Actinopteri > Cichliformes > Cichlidae > Pterophyllum > Pterophyllum scalare. The sequence continues at coordinate 21,511 of JAMQGT020013170.1, read as the reverse complement.
TCCACAAGTGCTGCATGCATACACTTGTTTATGCTGAGAATGTACTTGTGTGCACTTTTCCCATGTACTTAAACTCTGTAATGTGGCTTTAGTATATGCTAATTAGTGCACCAAATTTTTTTTTAGACATTTTGATTTTATTGCTTGATTGCCACGAGTTAAATTAGAAGACAGCGAACTGGAAACTGTGGTAAATAGCTAGTTTTCTGACATTAACTCAGTCCACCTACCTGAAGCCCTAAAGCTAACCCATAAACATTGCACGTCTTATTTGTGTATTTTGTCCTGAAAGTGAAATGTAAAAACTCAGCTAACAAGAAACAAACTATTCCTTGAAAAATAGCTACTTTCTTTCTTTTAGTTTCCGGTATAGTAACACAATCCATAAAGACCGGTGTATTTTTTTCCATGCAGTGACTGCAAATCATACTGAGATGTCCCCCCCTCAACTTTAATTTCAAATCTTATTGCTCCAAACCCCCCTTTTCTACTCTTAAGTTTAGTTTACATGGATTTTGCTGTCTTGTTTAAGTACATGTTTTCATCATTTTTACATAAGGAAAACAAACAACCTCTTTGCTCTTTTGAAAGCACCATCTGCACATGAGAGTAATGGAGCAAACACACTGAAGATGCATTTTTCTTCAGGTCAGGGCATAAACATCAGAGCTCGTCACTATGTCTCCTCCGCAGTAAGACCCAGGGCTGCTCACATGGTCAGCAGGGACTTTGTTGTATTTTGTCTGTTTTTGTTTGTTCCCTGCACAGTTGAAAGAGAAGAATGGCTTTCTGTTTGGAACATTACCTGATGGATATTTATGCAGCTGCGAGGCTGTGAAGAGGACCTTTGATATCTTTCTCAGCATTTGTGCGCATGCACGAACGCACGCACGGACGCGTGCACACACACACACACACACACACACACAGGATTCATCTACATAACATGCCACATTATTTGTATATTTTAGTGTCAGGACATGGAGACCTGTGCTGTTTCCCGTAAGTAAGGTATGTCCCCACAGTGCTAGTGGGTAAACAAATTTAGGTCCCCACAATATGAGTAATATCCACCCACACACACACATACATGCACATACACAACAATTACTCTGTGAAACCCATGCATGTGCAAGGCCATCACTGCCTTGCACATGCAGACTGTACACTCAGACCTATTCAGCTGTCTTTCTTCATTGCTGTGGAGTAGACCTCAGAGTTAGACCTTGTGAACCCGGGGGACATCTGGCACAAAGGTCATGGTTGATGTAAACTCTGGAAACTGTGTAAACAGGATGTGTACACCCAGACAGGCATGTGGTGGAATTTGCGCTGGATCCTACAGGAACAGGGTCTAGGACCCCCCCAGAATGGGACTGGCACCTTATTTGACTGGAACCGAGACTTCCTTTGTCACTATCAAAATCTGTAAATAGATATTGTATAGTGAGAGATTTAAGCAGAAAATACTTGTTGTATTAAAGGGGTACACTACATGGTACACTCCAGTGTACACTGCATTGCGATAATCAAGTTTAGATGTTTGCAATTATCTCAACAATGTCAAAATTCTTTAATCATTTTAATTTGTTGATTCATTTGCATTTTTGCAGTTTTCTGCTCCAAAATTTTCCTGAATTTTTCCTCAATGTCCTTAAAAATATTCTCAAAAAATATGCAGTATATAACATCAACCACTAGACCAATCACAGCAAGCTTACTTAAAAACATCTAAAGTTGTTGTTTTTTAAAATTTATTTTGTATTTTTTTATTTAAAAAAAAAAACCCATCTAAAGTTGTTGATGAAATGTTTCATCAAACTAGCTCCATTATAGTCTACAACTTTTATGATTCAGTCACAATAGGCAAACAAGTGACAAAACTGCTGACTTTGTTTAGCAACTATTGGTTAACTTTTAGTAACCATTGGAAATGATTGATATGTGGTGGATCAAAGTGCTTAGCTACAAAACCAGCTCCCTCCTCAGAGAGGACACTCTCTAATCAAATTTCTCTGTAATTTATTCACATACATTGAGACTTACTGTACTTACTGTAAGAGAGTGAATTAGGTTCTAAACACAGAGTGGAGGTTTCTGTTGCCAGTCACAGACAGCCATGATACACTGATAAGGAAATGTTAGAAATAGATCTGTTGGTCACTTATCAGTCATATACCTTGCAATTTCTGTACTGCCCCCCCCTCCCCCCCAGCTTTTTTTTCCCTTTGATAACTATTGTAAAGAATTGAGCTGGGCAATGTCATAGAAACTCTCTTCACCTTGAATATTGCTGTTACTCACAGATTTAGCATTTGGGAGGTTTCTGGCAGGTGTCATATGTCAAATGCTCTTTTTTTTGTTGGTGTCCTCCACCTTTCTTTCGTCTAAGAGAAAGCTCACGTACCTTTCAGCAGTTGCTCCAGTGACCTTTAGCAGCTGTGGGGGTGAAATTGGCTCAGCTTCTAGTTTTCTTGCTCTTTTTGTGGGCCTCTCTGTATACTATAAGTACGTGGCCCTGAATTACAGAGCTGTCTCACTCATTTGCAACCTCTGCATTGAAAATGACTATGGCTTGTGTGACAATGAAGTAGTAGAATAAAAACTGACCTATGCACCATAAGGCAGTAGCACATTCTCTTTCAGATCTGTTCAGATGATAATTTTAAAAAAAGCATTGCCCAGCATATTCTAACACAGAAACAAGTATGACTGTGGCTGTGTAACTGGCATGTACAGTTCAGCATTAATATGTACCAACTAGGTGTCCTCTGTGGCCTGGCAAGCTTCTCTAGACCCTCATATGTTGCAGCTGTTTGGGCTTTGCTGCCTAATTAGGCCTGCGTGTGAGTTAATTGTAAAAGGTGTACTGTTGTTGCTCTGTGCTGACCATGCTTCCTGTACAGACTTCCTGTGATTTCTTGTGCTAAGCACTCAATGAAAAAGGGCAAACCGGTGGTCTGGATGCCCTCCAACAGGTATTCACAGCGGCCAGAGCAGGCAGGGCATTTTTGTATCTTCCTCCTTGCAGTCCACCTCACCTCCTCAATTCCTCTTGCCCCACTTATTGAGCCACCCTCCTATCCATCCACCCTTGGCCCCCATTAGTGAATGTGGTGCTATGAGTTATGGAATGGCTTTACAGTGTGCTGAAACAGCTGAGGTCATGGATACAGCCAGAGTGCGTGCAGCCTCGTGTGCTGAATGTAAATGAGTTGGCCTTTCTCCAGGCGGGAGCTAAGCAGATCTGTGCCCGATCTTGTCTGCCTCTTCGAGACAACAGGAAAGGCAGGGATCCTGTTAATCAGCCCAAAGTATGTGGGACAGTAGTCAGCATGCAGCAAAGGACAGAGACTCTTCTTAAACCCAAATGCTTTTTGAAAGCAAAACCCTGTTTGGTTACCTTGCAGAGCATGTAGTGAGGAAACACCGGTTGTATGCGTGGGTTTAACACAGTTTCCACTGAGAAAAGGTGAATTGCAAACCTCCCCCAAAGAGCAACAAACTCAACTGCAAGAGCAACAATGAAATGGTGAAGGAGAAAATCTCACATTATGGTTATTTATTGGGTGCCAGTGGCAGAAAAATAGGTTGCCCTCATGCAGTGTAGTGCTGGTAACAAAACCCCCCTGCATAATTAACATTAAGCTCAAATAACAGACTCTCTCTCCCAACCTAAACTGCTTTATGGTTTAGTTTTAGTTCCACAGTCCCTTGAAATCCCATGTCAAGTAGGATACACATTTACATTCCATTTAGCTCTAAGTGGAGATAATTGTGTGCAAATGGGTGCAGTTTTGAATGCCTGATAAGAAGCATGCACAAGGCTATGTGTATGTGTGGTGGTGTGTGTGTGTGTGTGTGTGTGTGTGTGTGCTGCGCGTGTCTGTGTGTGCACAGGATTGAGCATGCATATGTGTTGTGTGTATTTGTGTGGATACAGTTAATGGTGTTTGGGGGAAGCCCTATGCCCATTGTTCATAAAGCCCATATATGGTAATGTAAACACTGTGCTTCGTAACGCCTCTAGAGCAGACACACAAAAATGAATGAACACAGGAAGACTCACTCTGGCAGGAAGTGGCAGCTGCTGCCATGGTAACAAACTGAAACCCGAATCAGAGAGGGAGATTCGCCTTTTTCACCGCCTTGACGTCATTTCTAGTACACTACGACTATAAAGCTGCAGCTGCAGAGCACACACAGTGCAAAAGAAAAATACAGAGAACGTTTGAACGTGCACAGAAAAATAACAAGAGGCAAAAAAAAAAAAGACTTTGCACTTTGCCCTTTCAAAGAAATCGTTGTACTGGAAAATCCCCATATGTTTCACCACTATCAAGGACAATCATTAAAAAGCAGCATTGATATCACTGGCTATAACAATAGTACATTATCAAAAGTGTGACCATATGGTTCATGTGCAAGTGGCAAATGTATAGTTACAACTTTTTTTGTAAACTCTAGCAACTTGCTCGCTTTTACAGATTGAGCGTTGTGTGTGAAGAAAGTGGATTTTCTTTTCTTCTTGTTTACCCAATTAGTAGTTTAGTAAGCATGTGCTGCTCAGTTCAAGCTGATGATGCCAGCATGTCTTTACCATAATGATAAGGGAGAATGTCAAAACAGAACCAACTTAAAGATGGTACAAACTGGGAAATGGCGGGTGTGCACACATACATTATGGACAAAGCACAAAAAAAAAAAAAAAAGTGTCAGAAGCACAATGCTGTGCTGTCAATTTTCAGGTCATGACACAAATGCAGTATGCCGTAGTCCTTGATGCCCTCCGGGGCTTAAACCTTATCTTATTTTTTCTACTTCTCTGCTGGTGAGCAATTTTGAAATTCTTTAAAACATTAACTATCTGAAAAAGCAGCCTTTTTTCTAACAAAGATGCACTGCTTTTGTTACTCACTCTGCTGACCTATTTGGCTTCAACAGCCTTTGTTGTTCCAAATATGAAACTCGTCGAAATAAAAGCACTATAAAACGGGGAAAATTTCAAGCAACCCAACAATGGCCACTCACTGTCAAAAAAATGTGATTTGTTGCCAATCAAAGAACCCTGTTCCCTCACAGCCTCATTCATCTTCCTCTCTTTGTCCCCCTTGCCGCCTAATTAAAGACTCTGCATCCGTACAGATTTCTAGTACTCCAGTTGTCTGTACAACTGAGCTGTGACCTTATCCTTTGTAATTAGCTGTTGCTTTTTAACGCTGCTGCTGTTTATTAGGATTGAGATTTAAAGAAAAGGTGGGGTTCTGATTTCACTTGGCCCTCAATGCTAAATCCACAGATGACTTGTAAAGAGGGGAAGGGGAGGGGACACAAGTGATGTGTCTGTGGGACTGGCTATTGAAAATACAGCGTCTTGAGAGGAGTGTGTGTGTGTGTGTGTGTGTGTGTGTGTGTGTGTGTGTGTGTGTGTGTGTGTGTGTGTGAGTGCAAATACAGGTGGCTTGTATGATGGGAGGCTGGGCTTCAGTTACACACATATGCACTCCTCCTGAAAAACATCTGCCTCTTTGGACCTACAATCATCCAACAACTCCACCCTCCTTCCTATAGCACTCCAAAAGGTGATGGACAGGTGTTGGGGCCTTGTGCATTTTATTTTACTTTTTTGTTTCTTTGCTCTTTAGAAATTGTCATTAAGTGCCTTGCACATCCCACAAACACACATTTACATATACAGTACCAGTCAAATGTTTGGATGCACCTTCTAATTCAGTGGTTTTTGATTATTTAAAAATTGTCAACATTGTAGATTAATACTAAAGTTATCCCAACTATGAAGAAATACATATGGAATTATTTAGAAAAGTATTAAACAAACCAGAATATGTTTTATATTTTAGATTCTTCATCGTATACACCTCTTGCTTAGATGACAGATTTGCACATCTTGGCATTTTCTCAGTCAGCTTTATGAGGTAATCACCTGGAAATGGCTTTCAGTTAACAGCTGTGCCTTGTCAAGAGTTAATTTCTTGAATTTCTTGCCCTCTTAATGTGTTTGAGACCATCACTTGTGTTATGAAGAGGTAGAGTTGGTATACAGTGAATAGCCCTGTTTGAGTAATGTTCTAATCCATATTATGGCAAAAACTACACCGCTAAGAAAGACAGACAGCCCATCGTTACTTTAAGAAATGAAGGTCAGTCAATCCAAAATATTTCAAGAACTTTGAAAGTATCCTCAAGTGCAGTCACAAAGACCATCAAACGTTACGATGAAACTGGCTCTCATCAGGACCGCCCCAGGAAAGGAAGACCAAGAGTTACCTCTGCTGCTCAAGATAAGTTCATCAGAGTTACCAGCCTCAGAAACCACAAGTTAACAGCACCCCAGATAAGAGCCCACCTAAATGCTTCACAGAGTACAAGCAGCACACACATCTCAACATCAACTGTTCAGAGAGGACTGCGTGAATCTGGACTTTATGGTCAAATTGCTGCAAAGAAGCCTCTTCTAAGGAAGAACAACAAGACGAAGAGAATGTCTTGGGCCAAGGAACACAAGGAATGGACATTAGACCAGTGGAAATCTGTCCTTTGGTCTGATGAGTCCAAAGTTGAGATTTTGGTTCCAAGCACCATGCCTTTGTAAGATGCAGAAAAGGTGAGCGGATGGTTCCTACATGTGTAGTTCCCACCGTGAAGGATGGCTGGATGACTTCAGTATTAATTTACAATGTAGGAAAATAAATAAATAAAAACATTGAATGAGAAGGTGTGTCCAAAGTATTGACTGGCACTGTATGCACATAAGGATGGATATGCAGCACTGTTATTGATGGTAAATCTCAAAAGAACCATACACTGCCCATACAACATTTGTGTCTGTGGCAGTGTGTAGAAATCAGGGGGTTCGGCAGTTGAGCTGCCAAATTATGGCTCTGTTTGACTGTTTTTACAGAATCTATCAGGTCACCAGTAGTCAAAAGACACTATTTGTAGGGTCGAAACTTACTTTTTTCTCTTTATAGCTTCTGCATAGGTCTTAGAACGTCATAAATTGAATAGCTACATGCATAAATAACAGAAGATGTAGAATTTGCAGATTTAAATTTTTGTGTAGGCAAGCATTAAGAGTGTGAAGGCTAGGTGAAAAAAATATTCAGGGTGTCAGCAGACGTATCTCCTACAAAATATGATTATGTATTCCTTATTTCCTTTACCAGTATATATCACTGCTCAGATTATGTTCAATGGCAGTTTTTTTCCTCCTATTCAAGATGACTGATAAGAAACTCCTTCTTCCTTTGAGTGTTTTTGTAGATTAAACCCTGACTGGTTTGGAGATTTGAACAATAAATAAGATGACATTTTATAAATGACATTTTTTAAAAATTATTTTCAGTGAGAACAATTCACAGATTTTCTCATTGTTTTTCTTTTGACTATTATTTACACTTACCTCTACACAGATTTTATACTTTTCCTTAGGTAATATTTTTGATTGTTGGAGTTATAACATTTGTGTAAAATAGAGATGTTCTTATTCCTGTATGAGTGACACATCATCAGCCTTCCAGTAGATACCACTGAGTGTGATCCAATTGTCCATGGTGGGATCAGTGGATCATCCGGGACCCTCCTGCTATGCTGCCCTCCCTCCCCCCGCCTCCAGAACAGTGTGAGGCCTTGGGGGTGGGGGGGTGATCAATAGGGATTTTGTGTGTTTGATTGTCCCTGTGCCTATGTGCGTCTGGTTCGGTTTCTGTTTCCCAGTATGTGTGTGCGTGTTTCCATCTGTGTGTTAAGTGATGCAGGGAGGGGGGTGAGGGGTTGGAGGGTGAGCGGTGTCTTTTAGTTCAGTGTTGTGGTTGTGACTGATAGGGTGGCGGGCCCCAGCATGTGGAGGCCCAGGGGACCGGCTCTGTATTGGCAGACTCTGTAGAGAGGCTTTCTGTTCCCCCATCGATCCCAACATGTCAATTATACAGACTCAAATAAATGTGCCCTCAACCTTAGCGAGCCGGCCGTATGCAGAGCCTCCCATGTAAACGACACTCACACATCAACCCTCGTGTCACCGGAGCCAGGGCAATACCAAAGGGCCTTCTGGGTTAAAATTGAACGAAAGCTTTTCCGCTACACAGATTGTTTTTCACTTTGACCCCAGCCTTTGCTCGTGAGCAGTCATTGTTTGATCGTGTGCAGGTAAATTACCTTTTATGGTTCTAACTTTTCCTTTGGTTTCTCTGAAAAAAACCAACTGACATTTACAAAAGTGAAAGCAAGCCAGGTTGTTTTTGTTTTTAGAATAAAAAAAAGGTAATTTGTAGAATAACATAGTGAAACTGAGGTTGTTTGCTCTTGTGAGAACAACTTTTGATAATGTTTCAGAAAAAGAGTTGTTTTTTACTGAAAATTCTCCGAGGTTATTTTGACCAGTAAAGTTACAGATATTGAAAATGAGAAAAGCCTGTCATTATAATATAGTAGTTTTTCCTATTTCATCAGTTGGCACTAATTCAAATCATTTTCATAACACCATCATATTAAAATACACAAAATCTCTCTGATTGTGTGTTTATTCTTTTGTCCATCCTCCAAGACCATCAAGACTTGGGCAACCAAACTTGGGATACAGATATCGTGTAGGGCTAAAATGGCCTGGTTTGAGCATTTTTGCGCTTATAACACTTTAATTTCACAACAATACCATCTAATTTATATCCACGAAACTTGAATTATGCTTGAATTATGCACGATACACCATGATGCTGTCACATTATCTGGCACCTAGCAACAGGCTAAAATTAATTATTTTTAGCGTTTACGGACCTACAACACCTTATGAAAGCATCCTGTCATTTTAATTTATCATCTCATTTATATCCACAAAAGTTGAATTACACATGCCTAGCAACCCCTTAGCAACAGGCTAAAAATATCAATTTGTAGCATGCAAATGCAAAATCTTTTTGTGTGTGTGTGTGTGTGTGTGTGTGTGTGTGTGTGTGCTGCGATTAATAACACAGTTTTTATCAACAGCACGAACAGGCTAATTAGCTAAGCTAGGCTAAGTTAAGCTGAATAGCAACTGACTTTAGCCTTCCTTTTAATGGACAGACATAAATGTGGTGTCAGTGTATTTATCCAACTCTTTTTTCCAACACTCTGACTGACTGGCTTAAAAAATATATATCTTTAAAGCTAATTTTTCATGCTCATTTTTACCTCAGCACACATGAAAAGACTCAAAAGAAACACACAGACACAAGCAGACATTGGAAGAGCCAGATGAGACTATAAAACTGACTGTGTCCAAACAAGCCCGCCATTATAGAGACAGATTGAGGTTGGAGCCTCTTGGAGATAATGACAGGGAGAAGTGAGTGACCCCCTGACTGGAGGTGATAAACCGATACTACCTCTGTCTCTGCCCCTCACTACATCACCCTTCATGCCCCATATTCACTACTCTCCATCACCCCTCTAAACCCAACTCTTCATGCCTCCTTCCCATACGCAGACACCTCTGTGAGCTGCTGCCCCACCCTTCTTCCACCCCCTCCTCTGCACCTCTCTGATCAGTAGGATTTACTGTGCACTCGTCCACAGTTCTCAGCCGGTCACACACGCCCTCTGGGTCGATCTCGGTCGAATTCAATTTGTAAGATATTATGTATTGATCCCTGTGCTCTGTCCTGTCCCCTTTCCAACCCTCTGTGAAGCTCAGGCAGGCACTCATTGACCCACATGCATGATTCCTTGGATCATCATCACGAGTATGGCCGTCTGAGTCAGTATTACTGTATGTTTGGAGTGTTTATGCTTTTACCGGTGATTTTTAAAAAAAAAAACATCTGCTGCCCGAGATGTATTTGATAACACAGAGTACTGTAAAAAGCTTCAGATAAAAGAAATACACCCTAAAAATATTTTGTGAAAGCTTTGTCAGTGCTTAAATGATCTCCTTTTTTCCCCCGGGTAAATTAGTAGAGGATTTTTGGCCTTTGGTAATAGTACATCTTGAGAAATTGCTTAAATGGAAAAACAGATGTGTTTTCCTCTGTCCTGCAGATTTATTCAACATATTCTTTATTGAGAATAGATACCAGACCTCCCAGTGCTTCTATTAACCATCTCATGCTGCCATTTAACTTAGCCAACAGGCTTTAAATCTTTGAGATCAATAGTCGCTCCCGTGTTTCTCCATAAAACACACAGGTAAATAATTCAGATGAGGCTGTGAAACCCCTTAGAATATAAATTGTAAGGTGGGAGTGGAACTAATTTAAATTTGGGTGTACAATTTACCGGTGTAACATTTAGTGACACTGGGCCATCTATAAATTTGCGACTTACATCGATGACAATTTTGACTGGATAAATTGAGATATGCAAAGCATTTATGACTTACCTCTTACATTATCATCAAATATTCAGGAGGCTCTGCATCACTTTCCTATGAGGCAGTATTACAGTGTTGTGAAAATAAAAAAACAATTATGTGTTCAGCCCCCCCCAAAAAAACCCTCAGCCCCACATTCTACCTAATATTACGGTGCACCATAAGCAACTGACACATAAACAGATGAGCAGCGGTCTTTCATGGCTGCCACAGATAAGAGAAATAAGGTCACCTGCTAACAGGGGAGAGAAAGCTCTCCACCAAGGTGGAGAATGACTATGACATTTCACAAACCTGGATAATTCCCCGGAAAATTTGGAAAGGGCATGTTACATATTACTACATCATGATGTGATCATGTTCAAACCATATCACTATAGCTCTTTTTGGGGTTTTTTCCCCCTATGCCCGCTAAATAAAGCTCAACAAAGTGGAAATACACTAAAGTAACGTAGTGGAACAAAGCAAAAATCTTTAAAGAACAAATGAGATTTAAATGCTTATCGCAGCCAGAAGCTGCACAGAAATCCTTTGTCTCACACTGAGGACACGAGCGACCGTGCATGCACATGTGTACTTAAGAGGTTAGCAATGCACCCATGCGTGACTGTGTGAATAGGGGCGAAACAGAGAGAAAAATAAAAACAGGAGGTAGTCACAAGAGTCCCTGCGGGGTGAGTGGAGGACGGCACTGCAGAGTTTCTTCGTCAGTGTTTGGGATTCCCTCTGTTTACAACTTCCTGTCCCAGTAAGGAAGCACGAAGCACTCTGACTCCCCTGGCAGGAAACATGAGCCTGTTCTGCTTTGTGACTCACCATGACCTCCAGCCAAACCCTAATTACATGATGATTTTAGACGTACCCAGGGGAAAATTTAAATGAGCTAAGAATACAAATGTCTATGCTGACAGTATATTTCTCTTTCTGTGTACAATATATATATTTTTTTGCCAAGGCCTTTAACAATATCAGCAGCTAAATTTACCCTACCTTACATTTACAGTACTGTACAAAACTCTTGAGCCAGCACTTATTTCTTTATATTTTGCTTCCAATTAGCCAGTGGTGTTGGAGATCCAGCAATGGCCTCCTTCCTCAGGCCAAAAATGATCCCAAACAGACTTTCAACGCATAAAGCATACCTGGATAGAAAACACTATCAGTTATGGATTGGCCTACTATACTGAGCCCAGGCTTCAACATTATTGAAGCGGTGTGGGATCTCATTAATGTTATTGTTACATAGTTATTAGCCCAATTCTAATGGGAAAACACCGCGTTGAATGGGTTATCAACAATCTGGTGGAGTACTAGACTCTAGCAGATTTGTTTTCCTATCTGCTTTCACTGTGCCAGCACTGAATTAAAAAAAAAGAAGGTGTGTAGCACTCTTGTAAAGCTTTTGCTCAATATAATATGTGTTGTTAACCTTGATGACACCATGCAGCTACAACTTTTCTTTTATGCCATTAGTTTTGTGCCCTCTGTTCTACAGAGATCATTTACAAGTTTGTCCTGAAGTGTTCTGCCCTCACCTCTGAACTTATTAGTGTGGAAAGATACTTTTCCCCAGCTGTGAGCATACTGACAAATCTCACCATGACAATTAAAACTCTGTGTCCAATGTTGAGCTCATTACGATGCAACAGCTACTTATATAAAGCACTGTGCTTAGCAATTTCTACTATTCACAGGCTAATAAATACAATCAACTGCATGTATTTTACAGGGCTGCAGACATTTCATTTTACAATTGTTGCCTTCCATTGGTGTTTTAGGGACCCACTATCAAAGCTGTATGGAAAATATGGAACAACAGCCAGTAGCTGGTTAAGTTAGCTTAGGATAAAGACCAGACACAGGAGGAACGTATACACCCAGGACTGCTCAAAGGACAAATAAATGAGACCATCTGCCTACCAGCACCTCTAAAGCTAACCAAGCAATGCTGTAGATATTGCTTGTTTATTATGCACAAAGTTTTCTGGGTTTATGATATATCTCAACATTGCTTCCTATTTACTTTTAAACGTGGGTCATTATAAGTCCCAGTTATCCTATTTCTAGTCTTAGTGAAGACTAGCAAACAATCCATCTGGTGTCCATCATTTTAGTAAGGCAACTAATTTTATGAAATTAATTAAGCTATTGCTGTTATTATGTCTATAAATATGTTCAAATATGTACACATCATTACTTTAGCCAATGTGCCACAAGTCACTTTTATAAACCCAGCTTTAAAAAAAAAAAAAACTTAAACAAACAAACAAGAGACTTTGTGTGAGGAATGAGCTTCATGGCTCTAACATTTTGATACAACTGGAAAAGGATCTTTTTGAATATCAGTAAACCTGGAAGCCAGACATTAAACTTCTTCTACCAAGCAAAACATTTCCACAAGGACTACATTTCAGAAAATTGTGAAGAAAGTTAACTAGAGCCACAATGAATAAAACACACAGAGTAAGAGCAGTTACTTACTTATAAAGGTTAGTGCTACAGGCAACTCAGACGTATGCAGCTCATTAAGGACCTAATGAAAAACTTGGTCTCTGTCCAATAACAGCATATTTAGATTCTTAAGCCGCTGGCAAATATTAAAACATAATGTCTTACTAATTTTTTATTTGCTTAAAAATTACATTATTGGTCGTAGGGAGGAGCGATTTCTTACACTTCCTGTCGTGTTTTTTTGTTTTTTTTTGGTCTCGTAATAAGAATGTCCTCGGTTCGAATCCATCTGGCTTTGACCTTTCTTTGCAGGTTTGCATGCTCTCTCTGGGTACACCGGCTTCCTCCCAGAGTCCAAAGACTTGCAGTTAATGGGGTTAGGTTAACTGGTGATTCTAAATTGCCCATAGGTGTGAATGTGAGTGTGAATGGCTGTCTCTCTGTGTTAGGCCTGCAACAGTCTGGTGTCAAGGGTGTACCCTGTCTCTCACCCTATGGCAACTGGGATAGGCTCCAGCCGTCCCCCACGCCCCTGAAAGGATAAGCGGAAGAAAATGGACGGGTGGATAGAAGACAAAAATGTAATGACATGCTGCAGCGGTATATAAACACATGGGGAGTGAAAAGAGTTGAGTGGAGAAAAAATGTTCACTGTACAACATGAAATCCCACAGCAGTCAGAGCTTATAGCAGCACAACTATGAGATGGTTCAGGGTCACCTGATCCAGCCCAAACTATAAGCTTTATCAAAAAGGAAAGCTTTGAGTCTAATCTTAAAAGTAGAGAGGATGACTCCTGAATCCAAAGTGGGAGCTGATTCCACAGGAGAGGGTCCTGATAGCTGATAGCTCTGCTTCCCATTCTACTTTTAGAAATTCTTGGAACCACAAGTAAGCCTGCAGTGTGACAGTAAAATGTTCTATTAGGATAATATGGTAATATGATCATATGGAACTATGAGGTCTTCATGATAAGATGGGGCCTGATTGTTCAAGACCTTGTATGTGAGAAGGATTTTAAATTAAATTCTGTATTTAACAGGGAGCTGATAAAGAGAAGTTATTATGGGATAAATATGATGTCTTTCTTATCCCTATTAGTATTCTTGCTCAAATGTTTTAGATTAACTGGAGGCTTTTTAGGGAACTATTAGAACACAGTGAAAATAATGAATTAGAATAGTCCAGCATAGAAGTAATAAATGCATGAACTACACTTAGTGCAAAAAGTATGGAAATTTATGTTTGGTCAGTTATTCCTTTCTTGTTACAATACTTCTTGACAATAAATCTTATACCATTGGAACACCATGTTTTCCATCTTAAATGGTGCCACATTTCTAAGGAAAATTGTATAGCAAAGTTGCATTTGTGGGTTGAAAACAAATGAGAGTCCAATATCAGTCAAAAGTTTTGACACACTCACCCAATCACGTCTGAGGAAGGGTCAGGTGGATGATAGAGAACAAATAAAACAGGTTTTTGAATTTTTCAATTCAATCGTGGACAGGGCTAAGAGTCAAGACTTTCAAAATAATTAAAACTCTGCCTGGACCTTTGATTAATATCAGCAGTTATTAAAATTGCTGTACTTAATGATATGTCTATGGGATGACAGAATACCTGTTTCCCTCTAAAAAGGTTAAAATTTAATTTGTGAAGAAATTCGTAACATCATTACTAGTTAACGTTACAGGAATACTCGGCTCACCGGAGCTCTGACTCTTTGTCAGCCTGGCTACAGCACTGAAAAGAAACCCGGGGTTGTTCCTGTTTCCCTCTATCAGTGACAAATAATCAGATGTCCTAGCTCTATAGAGGGCTTTTTTTTTCTTTTTTCTAGAGAACAACAAACTATTTTCCATGACAAAGATCTCCTAAATAAGTACAACATTATTTCCTCTCTAGCTTGTGAGTAATCTGCTTTAAGGTGAACATTTGTGTGTTATACCGCAGACTCAAACCACTGTGATTTGACACTTTGTTTTACAGAGGAGCCACAAAATTCAGAGGTTTATGCAGAGAAGATGTGACAATATTAATGAGATAATTGACCTCTGTGGGAGTAAAGTTTAGGTAGTTGCTCTGCATTGTCTTGTCACAAGTCACTGAAGATGACAAGAAGAAGGAAGCACTTCTTTAAATTTCATCCAGAAACACATGTAGTGCACTGAATTTGTTTTTCCAGTGCTGTGTAGTCTATTATTGTGAATTTCAATGCCATTAAGAAATGGACAGACAAAAGAGGGTTTTCAGAGAAAACTGTTAAATGTTAATTTTCTATGCCATATGTCAGAGCAAGATCCAGCGTGCAATTAAAATGGTGAGCAGGTTCATTTACATTTTGAGAAAAGCCATTTGAGTCTAATAATAAATTAAACACAGTGCTGAGGTATTTTTAACATCTACATGAATGTTAAAATCACCCATTATAATTATTATTTTTTGAACTGATCACTAAATGAGACAAAAAGTCTGAGAAATCTGATAGAAACTCAATGAGGACCAGGCAATTATAGATAAAAAAACAAACAGACACAATTTTTTTTTCTGTGTGTTTCAGCTAGGGTGTGCAATGCGAGGAGTAAGATTTTCAGATGAATTATAACTGTCTGGGTCTTTGGTTGATTGATAAGCTGGAGTGAAATATTGCTGCCACTCCTCCTCCTTGGCCTGTGCTTTGAGGATTCTCACAGTTTGTATGACTTGCAGATGTTGATTCATTCAAACTAACACATTCAATCTCCTGTAACCAGATTTATGTAAGGCAAAATAAATAACATTTTGATTTTGATTGTATAATTAAAATATTTTTTTGGTGGTATTTTGTGTATTTTCAAATAGTGTGGGAGCAGACAAAGTCACTACAGGGTTGGGATAGTGTCTCTATTCAAATGATTTCCTGAATTTGTGGGTCTGTGCCTAGTGTAAGTGGTAATTAGGTTGGGAGAACAAACCCAAGAATGACTTGGTCCCGGAGGACGTCAGATACTGCTGGGCAGGTAACTTAAGGGAGTGATCGGTGATTGTGGCGATTGGGTGGTACATATGAGCAGCCAGAGAGAGTGGTGTAAACAATGATATATTTGCCAACAACATGTAAAAACCAGCTTTTTCAGGGTGCAGACCATCTAGTTCTTGTGAATTTTCTTCCTATTTCCCTTCCTCAAGAATGGCTTCTTGACAGCCTTGGTCTTCTTGGTCTAAGATGGATCAATTGAAAGACCAGATGCGTCTCTCGGGTCTTGTGTCAGGTCTTTGCTGGAGTTTTTCCTATTTCTTTAGGACACGACTTTCAATTTATCTGCAGCAGATAGTTTCTTAGACCTGCAGCTTCTTTTGTCCTCCACTTGTCTACTTTCCTCAAATTTTTTAAGGACAGACAGCATACCATTGCTGAGATATGACAAGTTTTTGGCAAATGGCTCTTTGGAAATTGCCTTGTTAGTGCAAAATGCTATTTTATGCCTGTCAAACTATAATATCCCTGACATTTTTGTAGATTCAACTCAAGAAATAGGAACAAATTATGTGTTTTTGTGACAGGCGTCACAAGATAAAGTGCCTAAAGATACAATTTAAAATGGGTTCTTTTTCTAAGTTGTCTGTTATGTGTGGACACAACACTGATTCATCCCTTTGAGTTAGGTCCCTTTTTTTGCTTGAATGATTCATAGGTCAGCATTTAGTTGCTTAACTAAACAAAAATCTTCCCCTGAAAAAGGACTGGACTGAAAATGAATGGAAAAAGCAGCCAATGTTCAAAGAAAAAGTTTGAAAGACCCGAAGAACTATTGCTCAAGACCTCCTTAAAAAATTGTCTGGCTCCTTGGAACCAAAACATGAAAAAATTAGGGGTGCCTTAAGACTTTTGCCCAGTATTGTAAGTCCATAGGAATAATCATCTGCAGCCTATGGATGTACCAAATTGAATGGTAATCCATCAGACAGCTCCAATCTTGAACAAAGCGTTAGACTGACATTGATGCCATCCCTTCTGCTAGTGTGGCGAAAAAGGAAGATTCATCACATTAATTCTTCTTTTCTTTTATTTTTTGGAATGCACTGAAAACAAAATAGCAAAATCCTTGGAGTATGTATAAGCACTGACTGAGTGATGACTGGCTGTTGTTTTTCTAACTAAACTGACTGTCTTGGAAGTGTGCTTCCTTCCTTTCTTCCGCCTCTCCAGATTTCAGCTCTGCCTGAGTTTGATGTCATGGACCAACAGTGAGCCTGGACTACATCAAACGTGCACCAGACGCTGCAGCCGGAAGACAGGCAGGAACCGTGAAGCTCTACTCAACTCTGTCACTGTCTATCATCAAAAAATCGACCTAAAACGAGCAGAGATGGGGGTGTCCGGCAGGTGGGGATGGATGTAAGCCAACATACAGGCTGGTTTTTGTCAGGGTATTCTTTTGTTGAGCATTGTCTGATAAGAGATAAAAATTGAGAGAAAATGAGAATATCAGAGTTCATGCCAAGTGGCAAAAGTATACTTATTTATCTGCAGTCCTTTCTCTTTGTACAAAGCAATTGCAAAATGCAGTACATGCCAATTTTCTGAAGGAAAAGGTTATTTTCAGAGGATGAAGATAGGCTTTCCACTTGACCTGTGTATAATCAAAGAGCATAACAATGAAACCAGGTTCTGTCTGTGGTTCCCCCCTGCAGCTTTCTGACATTTAGCAGAGCTGTCTTTGGACTTAATGACTTGTGAATGAAGAGAGACAAGGCAGTGTGTGTGATTATTGCTGCATTCATTTAATTCATGCAGCTATCTGTCATTTTGTAGCTGATTTCTATGTTTACAACAACTTGTAAAGCCAATTAAAATGGTTTGCCCAAAAACAAGACATTGAATTTAAAGAAAGAAAGAAAAGCCCATCAAAGGTGTACATAAATTAGAATAACTTCTTTCAAATAGCCAGCTCTCTCTGAAATATTGATTAATGACTTGGCACTTGTTCAGAAACAACAATGTGTCAGATGTGAATAAGACCAGGCAGGACTTAAACCAAACCAAGATAAACTAAGTCGATACACAACGGGCGAAAACTAGCACAGACCGGACCGGATTAGACCTGTCAGATGTCTGTCAGTCTGCACAGATCTTCTCAGTCAGTCTGGGAGGAATTGATCTCTCAGATTGATCTAAGGCTCCACCCATCTGCCTGATCCAGACCTTAATGCCAGAGAGTACACAGGAGGAAGAGATGGGGAGGGTGGAAAAGCATAGCAAAGCAGAGATAAACAGATACCAGTGCAGATAGGCTGGTACATCAGGAACTGTAGGAGGGGATAGAGTCTAGTCAATCTAATCTGGACAGCTGGTGTTGATAGCCAATCTGCCCATTGCTAGCACTTTTTGTAAAACATGAAACCCTGCAACCTGATAGCATGAATTAATAAATGAACAATTTCTCTTACAACAGGGCCCCCTGTTCCATCTGGGTTTTCCTTACACAGACACAATAGACACTTAAAGGGGCCTACAGGGGTGTTCATTCCCTCAAGTACTAACTACACAGACCACTGGATGACTGAGAACCACTTGATCACATAATGACACGAAGAGTTGATATCACCGCTCATGCAGCCATCAGAGTTATACACAGTGTGGAATCTGTGAATAGCTGCTGCTTCTCTGTTCCTTTTTTGGTTATTTAGAGCAGGCCTAATAAGCAGTGTGGGTGGTGAATGAGGAACCATTAGTTCAATAGCTGAATGAAACCAGCACAGCCTCCTCTTACTTCTTTGCTTTTCACCCCCTGCAATAGGAACACCTGCACCAAGAAGGGGACAGGGGGTAAAGAGTGTCAGGGTTAAGAGGTGGATATGGATAACAGGGGAGGATGAGGCAAAGAAAAGAAAGAAAGACATTCTTGGCAAGAGGGAGATGAGAAGATCAATATCACTCTTTTATTTGTCCTTTAAATATCAGGTCAAGGTAGCTGGTTAGCTTATCTTAGTATAGAAAATGTGAACGGGGGATAGCTGGCCTGACTCTGGTTTCCTGGCAGCAAAAACTAGTCGAATATATAAAGTTTTTAAATGGTTCCAGTACAATATATAGCATTTCAAACATCAACCTGGAGGTGCTAATAATATTTTTTGCAGGGAAAATAGCTTCCACGTATTTCCTCCTTTGCACAGTTGACAACTCCTGGATGCAGCCTGATAGATTAAAGATTGTTACAACTATTCTTTTCTTATTTGTATGGAAATAAACAAGTGTAGCTCAAGATGTTGAACTATGCTTTTAAATTCTTCTAATTTGTTTGTTCTCACTTCCAAGAGATGTAGTTTATCCTACTTGTCTGTTTTGCAATTGACAGCTGCAATTGATGAAACTGATGACGAAAGGTGAAAAGAATGAAACCAAAGCATTGTGGGTGTTGAGTGAGCCTGTCAGACTACTGATGTATGGCAGGGCAGATGCAGGGGGCGGTGGGGTGGTTATGGGATTGGCTGAGGTAAACTGGCAGAATAGAAGAGAAAGAACAGCGAGAGACTGAAGGGGAGCAGGCATGCAAGCTATGTGATGACTATCAGAAAAACACAGGGGCCGTCTGTTCTTTTACCCTGCCTCAACTGGGAGGCACAGGGTTGGGTCCCTAAGCAGGTGTGCGGGGTGGGGGTTGTGCAGGGTGGGTGGGGGATGAACAGGGAGACAGCAAGGGAAATGAAAAGTCAAGTAGGAACAGAAAGGAGGAGAAAAGTACAAACAGTGGTGAGTATTGATAAAAAGACTGAAAGACAGACCAACGCCGTTGAGATGAAAAAGAGGTCAAAGTCGGTGGAGGAGAACGGCACACAAGGCTTGCTGGAAGCTATCCTGGTCATTAGTATCTCTTGAACGGCTCAATAAAATACTCAGACACTGGAAGACAGTATGCCTTCCAGCATTTGTCTGTATGTTTAGATGTCAATACAGAAACAGCAATGTATCAGAGGAATCAGATGGATCAATGGAGAAGAGAGGTGAGTGCAACTGAACCACTGTGACCCTCAGTTGACCTTTCATCATCAGGACACATGTCTATCTCACCTGTCCCAGAGATGCCCACGTGCTGCTCCCTCATGTATGCATGCGCACACACGCACAATTGATCTCTCACCTTATTAGTTTATTACTATACCAATTCAAAATAGTTTTGTCTTTCTTTCAGCATGACTGCATTGCAAATATGTATTAAAACACACGCTCTTATATGCAAGTGTAATTACTGAGCTTCACTTGTAGCATTTTTGTGGCGCATTAGTTGTTGTCTATCACCCATAGCATGGTTTCCCTGGGCAGACACTGTGCCAGTTTTACTAATTGTATAGCCTACAGTGTGTTAATTCAAATTATGCAGAGTCTGAGTTTGTGCACCCAGAATCTAGAGTGTATCTACTGTCTGACTCACACTCTGTGCGTAAATATTCGTGCCAGCCACGTTTTTCCAGTAAGACATTTTTTCAGATAAGATGGCTATTTCCTTAGTGCTGACACAGAGAAATGCTGTGTCTCAAACTCCCTACTTCCATAATTACACTTGTTATTTTGAGAGCATAAATGACTTCACACTGCTAATTATGACAACATGTGGTATATTACATGTATCTGACTGATATACAGGTCAAAAATATGACTGTAGAATGCACTACACTTCTCACTTTAAGGTGACCCTCTTGGATAATAGAAGAAGGGGAGCCACCACTTCTCTAAAGACATCATATTTGCTTTTGGTCATGATTCTGTACGTTGCAATATTACCAGCTAGTGTCATTGTAACAACATTCCTCTCTATGGTCACCAAATAACCTTTTCTGTAACTTTGCAGTAATCTTATAGAGCAATATAAATGCATTGCATTTTACTAATGTAAATATGATTTCAATAAGGAGAGATGATTTGGAAAAGTTGAACATTTATTGACATACAGAATTGAATTAATCTTTTTGGCGGTTAGACTCTGATGGCCCATCGAAGCAGAATGGAATTCCAGAGATGACAGGAATTAGGGCTGAACCCCCGGAGTCTAGACGCTGGTGGTGGTGAAGATAAAAATGGAGGCTTGGATGGCGCACTGAGTGATTTGGATGGGGTGGAGATGGGGAGGAGTTGGGTTGCACGATTGAGTCTGCAAGGAAGAATGGCAGGTAAGCAGTGAGAATTAAAGTGTGCAAAGAGGAGACTCATTGGCTTAAAGTACGCAGGCAGAAAGATCATAGGACGAGAGCAGTGATATCAGCTTTGAGTTTGACAGCATGGAAAAGCAGAGGTGTTGCGAAGAATAAACGAGCAGCCAAATACCCAGAAAAGCAGACAGAGGAGTGAAAACAGCTCTTCCTCATTGAACTTATACCTTAGCTTCATATTATACTAGAGTCAGAGTAACGCAGATGCCAGCAGCAGCTGTTGTTTTGATATTTTCTATTCTTTATTTGGGACTTATGTTTGCAAAGATAGTTTCTCTATTTGACTAATGGCACTTAGCTTTGTGTGTTCACCCCTAGGTGCCAAAGAACTCATTAACTGGACGAGAGGGCTTGTTGTACATAGGAAATAGGACATGGTATGGGGAACTTTCAAAAAGTTAAGTTTGTTCTTGAAAATATTGTAAAAATATTATTTGCTATTTAGCTTTTGTTTTTGTGAAATATTTATATTAAATATTCCACTTTGTATCAGATTCTATG